>APFE030849329.1:133579-157443 GCA_000404065.3 Pinus taeda | reverse complement strand
GATGTGCCAAAACAAGAGGCAAGGATTTAACATAGATTCTTATCAAATGTTGAAGTGGTAGAAACCAATCCAGTGGCCTCTACGAGTCGCTATTAGGAGTTTACGTCTCAATCTACTAGTGAAGAGATAGATGTGGCAAAACAAGAGGCACGGGTTCAAAATAGATTCTTAGCAAACATTAAAGTGGCAGAGAATATCTGGTAATGGGTTCCTGACATCACTCTCAACATTCTCAATATAGGTAGACGATTGATTTAGAGTGAGAGATTAAAAATATAATAGATAAAGTACTCGTTGAGAAAAATGAAGCCTGGGAAAAAAATTATGTGCACTAATGCCTTGCAGCAATAGGTCATTGCTCAACAACATGAACAAAAAAATTCAATGCAACCCAGAAGTGTCAACTTCAACTTCCATAGCAATGAAAGTGTCAACTTGCAGCAATAGTTCAACAACATGAACAAAAAAATTCAATGCAACCCAGAAGTGTCAACTTCAACTTCCATAGCAATGAAAGTGTCAACTTGAACTTCCATAGTAATGAAAAAGATGATGATCCAGTCTCATAAGAGGAATCTTATGATCCAAATGGACATTCTCATCATGGTTAATTGTGATAGCTTTATATTACTTTTGCTCTTTAAAAAAATTCACGGGTTTGATAATCTAAAAGACAAATATTACTGTAGTTTTTATTTTAGTTATTGAGGTAGCTACAAACCTAAGTACTTAGTGAAACATTTTAAAGCTTCACGGGTTTGATAATCTAAGAGACAAATATTACTGTAGTTTTTATTTTAGTTATTGAAATAGCTACAAACCTAAGTACTTAGTGAAACATTTTAAAGCTCTTGGTTTGATATTGGTGATTAAAGATCTAATTCTTTCCCATATTCATGACTAAAGACGACCTATTAAACATACATAATTCGAAGAAGAAGAAAAAAGAAAAGAAAAAAACCTTATTCTTATTCCTATTAATTTTGATTTCACATTCCTATAAATTTTGCTTTAGAAATGTGAAAGTAACACACTTCTCTATCACATTCCTATAAATTTTGCTTTATAAATGTGAAAGTAACACACTTCTCTATCGATCTTCTTGTTACCTCATTTATCTCGCTGTATATTCGATTTTTAAATATCAAAGCAACAAATTTCGGTACAAATCTCCTTTCCACTCAACATGATATTCTCAAAACTACATATCAATTTCGATTTTTAATTAAAAAAAAAATAAATAATATAAAATAAATAAATAAATAAAAAATAAAAATTCCAAATTTTCATTTTTACAGAGAAAAAAAAAAGCGAATGTATTCATCATTCTCCATCACGATTACACAATGAAATTCAACATTCCAAACTATTCATAATTCAACATCACGGTTACACTAAAAAATCAATATTCAAAACTAAAATTTAGGAGACCTAAATTCAAATGAAATACAATAATCCATCCTATAATTGCTGCTGTGTCATCATCACAAGGACCTGCAACTCTACAGACCTCATTTGAGCTATTTTTTTCATGGTTATAATATTTGCGTTATAGTTACTGATAACATTCTATTTCTGGTTTGGATGCATTGTTCATATCAGCGCCCGTTGTGGGACTTGTTTCACGCATGCTAACTGTAAACTTTTTCGGTAAAAAGTGTTGATCCATGCTAACTGTAAACTTTTTCGGTAAAAAGTGATTGGGAGCAACAGGAACAGATGCCAAGGAAGAAAAGAAGAACCATGCCGGCCTTCAATCCAAGACAGGTATCCAAGACGGAAATATTAGAAGCTCTAATGGATACAAGCAAACAAAACCAAGAACCAATGAACGATGCTCACTAGGTTGAGGAAGATGACATGATCCATGGTATTTATAATGCCCATTGAGGATCCATACATCAACGAAGATCCATACGCACTGAAAAACGATACCCACTGAAATAGTTTTTCAATTTGCCACTGCAGTTTGTCATGGTTGACTACACATTTGACTCTTGTTATTGGTTGTATTGGAGTTGGTTGATGATATGAGTCTCTCTCTTCACAATGGCATCCCTTGTCGAGAGTTCTGTCCTCTCTGTACTAAATGATTATTCCCGTGGATATTATTGGTATTTAAGTCCAGATATTATAGTTGTATGCATGGATTATTCCTTAATTTGATAGCTTAATGCTTTCAGTACCTATTGTATATAGACCTTTTATCATCTCAGCAAGGGAAGCAGAAACTTCTTCCATCTCAAGTAATTGTCTTAAGTTTTTGGTTTCACTACCTGCAGGATTTCCTTTGATGAGGAATGAAAACCAAAAATTTCAAAACAATATGTCCAGTGTGGGAATCTCCATTTCAATATCGTCAGCAATATCAAGTTTCACAAGGGCAAATTGAATCCTTCTTTCAAGTCAACCAGCTAGCAATAAGGAATACACGGGGCCAATTGCTTTAGCTTTGCATTTCCCTAAACTCGTGTGTCATAAGCCTACTTTTGAAGCTTGCATTACATTTACTCTGCTTGACGGCTTTGGATGTCAACACTTTCCTGGGACAGTGCCTCATTGAACAGTCTATGCAAGTCCACTCCAACAGTGATCTAGTGGGAGTTTACCACAATAACCAGGTTTGGTTTTCAGTGCACCCAGTCCAAGCGAGAATTCCTGATGTGGCACCCCAAGAGTTTAACCTCATCCCAGCCAAGAAAAAATGTTGAGTTACAAATAAAAATAAATATATAAAAGACATCTAGATCTCTCACAAATCTGTTGTTAGGTCAATATTTCCATATTATGTAAAACATGGCCAGTTTTGGGTTACAAATCCTCAAATAGAAGATCCTACTCCTTCATAGCAACATGACCCAAAAATTTTACAAATAAAGAAATAAGCAAGAACATTTCATTGTGTGCTTAAACCCACAACAATATGTACAGAGAGCAACCTGTTTTCTGCATTGACTTAGTTGATAAAGATGAATGAAGTTTCTACAAATGCACAGAAAATACAATACAAAGTCTTATCACTATGCTTTCCTTTAGATATTGCCTATATTTTTCATTACAAGGACCTTGGTAACCAACATATCTTCCATGGCATATCTCACTCCCTCCCTCCCTATTCCAGAATCCTTCACACCTCCATAAGGTTGGCTGTCAACCCTCTTGCCGGGAGAATCATTCAAACACACGCCTCCTACCTGTAATATAGATCAGTACCAACAATTATGACTATTAGTTATGATTCAAAACATCAACCAAATGTCAGAGCTTGAATCAGAAGGGTGAAAACTCCAAATAAGTATGGCTACTATAACGATAACCATCCAAAGATGGCAAATCGTGCATATTATAAAAACTCGTATTAGCAATAGCCTTGTTTAGAAAGGTGTGTGAGTGTATTCACCTAGGAAACTTGCGTTTGTTAGCCTACCTGAAGGTGATCAAGAGCATAAAATGCTTTGTTCACATCTGTTGTGAAAACCCCTGCTTGCAATCCATAAAGTGTATTATTTGCTTCATGTACTGCTTCCTTAAAGTCTCTGTAAATGAAAAATAGTGGGTCTAATCAACATACTAAGAGAAACTTGACAGCAGTTTATATTATGTGCAGTGAAATAAATAAAATCTGGAACTTTTCATGTTGTTGAAAATATCATCCCCTCAGACTACATTAGTCCATGGGAAGGTGTAAAGACTCAGGTACTTAAGAAGTGTTTTTCTCTTATCTAGTTTTTCTGTCGAAACAATCCTCGGTTGAGTAGTCAATGAAGTGTGGTGTTGTATGCAATTATATTGTGAAGAAGAGGAACTGACAGAACCTGTAAGAATACATGAGAACTACTGGTCCAAAAATCTCTTCTTTTCTCACTTCTGCTTCCAAGGGGACATTCTCTAGAATAGTGGGTTCGATGAATGCTCCATTTCTCTTTCCACCTACTATTATTCTCCCTCCCATTTTCACAGCATCTTGTATTCGGTTTTCAATCGATTTAGCTGCAGATTCTGATATGATTGGGCCAATAAATGTATCTTCCTCATGAGGATTGCCCATCTTCAGCTTCTTCACTGCGTCAACTAAAGCACCTTGAACCTATATTGATGAAAGAAACAGATCAGCATTAGCAACATCAGAAAGCTGTGTTGTTGTCTCCACTCTGAGGGAAAATGAAATGAAATCTCAATTCTAAGAATACAGAAGATGATAATCATGTCCTTCATTCAAAGGGAAATACATTTTAGAATTAAGTCCTCAACAATTAAACAAGCCAACCCTCACTGACAATTAGAAAAACAAAGGTGGGAATGGAAGAAGAAAAATCATAGCAAAAGCATCTCTCCTTGATGTCACTGGTTGCTGTAATATCAGGTGATAGAGGGTGTTGCTCCTAGTACATAAACCATTAACAAAGACGGTCCTATGTAGGAAGGGAAGTAAGGATGGGACCTGTTCTTTACAGACAAATTCTTCATTAGAGATGGTCCTGTATTGGGAGTTGAGGAAAAACATGACAAAAACAGCCATTTGAACTCCATTGTCCTTGGCATATACTAAACATGGTAGAGTGTAGTACTTGAAAGTGAGACCCAGTAACTGTTGTATCAGGTTCTGTCAAGATCTATGGTCTACAGCAAGTTGGAGCACTTGTAGTGATGATGACACAGGTTCAAAACTTGGTAGATTGGCTGTCCATGCTAACACGGCCTTCTATGGGCATGGGGTCAGTGCATTTCCTGCAGTTTTGTACCCTCTATAGTGAAAGTAACTATAAGAAAAACATCAAATCAGGATGCAAATAAGCTACCCTTAAATTCTTACCTGACTATAGAGTTGTTGCCGCACATAAAGGCGTTGCATATGTATACATGATTGACCACTCTGATAAAATCCTCCTTGAACAAGCCTTTCTACAGTTCCTTGCAAATCAGGAACGAGATCCTCCACTATGCAAGGGGAATTGCCTCCTAGCTCCATCACTACCTGCAAACATTAATTTCAAACAATCCACCTCAGTAGAAGATTCCATGCAAAACAATAGCCTGCAATCTCTTCAGAAAACAAGACCATCACCTTCTTTTTACCAGCTTTGGCCTTCATGTTCCACCCTGAATTTCCTGACCCTGTGAACGTGAGCAGTTTGAGTCTATCGTCTGTTGTTAAAGCATCCGAATCCTCTCTTGAACAGGGCAATATGGAAAATGCACCTTTAGGCAAGCTTTTGCAGGATGCCAAGATTTGTCCCAACATGAGGGCCGAGATAGGAGTTCGACTGCTTGGCTTCAAAACAAAAGGGCATCCAACAGCTAATGCTGGAGCCACTTTGTGTGCCACGAGATTCAAAGGGAAATTCCAAGGGCTGATCATTGAGACAGCCCCTATAGGATACTTCTTAACTAGCCCCTGCAATAGAATTATTCATCTTAAAATCCCTGCTATTCCACCAAACATTCTTTTGGAAAGAAATGAATTTACTATATTGAAAAATACATAAAACAACAAGAACTCTGGCAATATACTACTTAATAGATGGTTTTCGATAAATATGCCTCAATGTTGGTATGCTTGCATAGAGTTTGTGTTGAATTTTTTTTGGGTTAGAACAAAAGTTCTGAACTATTTTATTGATTTGATTTATGTGGTAATCTCAGGAGAGATGGTTCAATCTCAAACATAACTCTCTGTGTACATATTAGACACCACATTTGGCTCAATCTCAAGTGTAACATTGTGCGTGTAGACAGAGTTATCTGGCTTGTCCATGTAATCCACTTAGCAATTTGGACCTAGTGTCTCTAGATACACAACATAAAACACCACTTCCCTAGTGACTCTAGATACACAACATAAAACACCACTTCCCTAGTGACTCTAGATACACAACACAGCACACCACTTCCCTATATCTGGTGAAACAGTGAAATGTAAAAGCTATTGGCGCAGTCTAGATCTCCACATGGTGTTAAAAATTAAAATGTAAAATCCCATTAGCTCACTGTACAACTCTTCCATGGGCTGAAATATAAAATGTAAAATCCCAGTAGTGAACCCAATGTCTCTAGATACACAACACACCACTTCCCATGTGCTTCTCAATACACAACACAAAACACAACTTCCCTAGCGAATCCAGATAAGCAACGCAAAATACCACTTCCCTATGAAACAGAGAAATCTAAAAGCCCATTTGTGGTGGTGATATGTAAATAGTAAATACCCATTAACTCACAACATTAGACGGTGAAATGTTAATTCTCATTATCTTACCCTTACATAATTTGGCTCAATGAAAACATATCTCTATATGGGTTGGCTTGATGAAGGCTTTCACCTCTACATGCTTTTGATTTAAGATCAAGAATTCATGAATAATAAATTTGAGATTATTTTTGAGGTTGGACGTTACCTGTAAGCCTTTGTTTGGAGGAGAAATGTCGAGAGGAATGCATTCTCCAAAAATTCTAGTGGTTTCTTCTGCTGCAACCTGGAATGTATCAATGGTTCGTTGCACTTCACTTCTGGAGTCTTTGATGGGCTTCCCAGATTCTGTGGTTATGATTCGCGCTATCTCTTCTGCTAGTCTCTGGAGTTCGCACACCACATATTGTAACACTGCCTTACGCTCATAAGATGACATTGCAGCCATTGCAGGAGCCACATTCAGTGCACCCTCTATGGCTTCTTCTATGACTTGGGTAGTTGCCATTGCCACCCTGCTCACTGTCCACAAATGCATATATGAATGCCAAATTCAAATCTCCATTGCACTACTAGTTTTTCATCATTATCAAAATCCACATATGATTACAAACAGAGACATAGAAACTAGGTTGAATACAGAACCAAACATCAAAATGAAAACCTGTTTTCAGAGTATATTTGTCATGAACATCAATATGTGCAGTGCTATCCTTGGCCTCACTGCATACAAACATCTGGTAATTCTCTGTAATCATTTTTCTTTCTTCTCCTGCTGCAGAGCCCATCTTTTTTCTGCAAAATGCAGATGAGAGGAAAATTGAAAAGATTTGAGATGATGCTAACTGGTCGTCAATTTTTTAACAAATAAACATGATTGAGTGCCAGACCCCCTTGTCCATAAGAACAAATCGATGAAAAGGATGGATGAGAAAGGTCAGCAGCGTATCTGTTGTAGGAGATGGGTAATTGACATCTGTCACAGTGAAACAGTCAAAACAATGGGTCGTGTCATGACGACGAAAGAGACTTTTGCATGCAAACATCTTCTCCTGCTAAGACAATCTCTTTCAGAGTACATACAGATTTTGGGTTAATTTCACATTATTGGAGTATGTCAAACGTTGGACGTCATGCATTCGCATCTAAAGGAGTTTGTTAATTATATAGGAGCTTTGGTCAGCTTTGAAAGCTGGTTTATATGTCCAGTTAGAGGCTTAGCTGGTTTATATGTCCAGTTAGAGGCTTGTGGGTAGGTGTGTTAGGCTCAGAAGTATATTGGCAATTCCACTTAGACGTCTGTGGGCAGTTTGGTTAAGATCAGAAAAGAGGTAATCAAATATCTTTAATCACAATTTACAAGCTTAATTAAAAAAAAAATATTTAATTATTATTTAATTTTAAATTAAAAAACTATTTGGTCTTAAATAGGAAAGTTTGGTTTCATTTAAAAAAGAATTATTGTACTTTCCAATCTAGGAATTGAATCGTTAATAATGAGTCAGCGGTTTCTCAAATCAATTCTCCCTGGACAACAAAAGAGGTTTAAGCCTAAATCGAATGAGTTAATATTTTTTTAGGAATTTAATTCATTTTAAAAATATTTTAATTAAATTAATTAATTATTAAATAAGATTATTTTTAATTACAAATCTAACATGTGGCGGAGAGGAAATCAAATTTCTTTAAATGCAAATTTATTTTAAAGTGCAAAAAAACAAGTGTAATTGATTATCGTTTAAATTTTATTTTTGAATGTTATAGAAATTACATAACATGTACATTGAACCATTTTATCAGCGCACACTAAACAAGTTTTTTTGTTATTAATATATATTTTAAGTATACATCAACATTAATTCAAATTAAAATATTGTATTTGTTATCACTTTGTAATTTTCCTAGGTTGAGGAAGAAAATTACAAAGGTAACCACAAAACGACTTTTAAAGTTGGGATCTAGCCCTTCCAGCTTCAGAGGGATCTCTCTATATAGCAGATTTTAGGCTATCTATTTGAGTTCGAGATGGGTTTTTTCAAAAGTGTGGTTGAAAGATGCAAGAAAAGTCCATTGGGCATGGAGTCATGAGTCTTTGGATAATCAATCACAAAATGACAGAGCAATTGTAACAGGGCAGGATAGGCAAACTTTTGGATCTTATAGAGTGTCTGTGGGGTGCATAGGATGAATATGATTTGAGTTCAATTAAATATAGAACGTACTGGGGTGAATTCTATATTTAACATTAGAAAGAAAACATGGATATTGCCAACAAGTCAGAGCAGAGTACACTTAAGAAAATTCGGCCCTTAATCTTCTTGCAACAATAAAGAGGAAAATCATATGGAAACCAAGAAAAAAAACAATTTAACATAAGAAGCACATCACCAATTGTCTGACACGGGAATCCTAGAACAAACTCTCTCTATTTCTGTAAATTGATCACTACAAAGCAATTTTTTCATACATAATCCAACATAATCTCTCATATGCCATCCTTTTCTAAGTTTTATTACATAATATTTATAGACTTCTGCTTGAACTAACTGTGGACTACAAAAAGGAATGATTATAAAATAATTTCTAACAATTTATGGAAAAATTTTGAACAATAAACTAAAAATAAAAGACAATCACTGGAAAACTGCAAGAAATTTAGAGCTGCTAGAAAATCTTTAATCTCTAAAACTGGAAGTTGTTTATTAATGCTAATCCTTTCCCTTTGAATCTAGAGTGGTTGTAGTTATTTTCGCACCAACTTGTGAGCTTCCCTTTCAACTAATATTTCTCTATTTTCTTGCGATTTCAACAGTTGCCAACTCATCCCTATTTAACTCTTCTATACTGTCAAACCGAAGAATGTTTCTGCCTTGTATCGGCCTTATTGTTTCACTGATACTCTTTAACTCCTTGTGCTTTCTCCCTTTTGCCTTTATTATGTTATATAATCGGGATTAGTGATTATTGGCTTAATGCTATCGATGCCCTTTATAACGTAATTTTAATGCGCAATTCTGTTTTATCCCAACTCCTTGTATTTAGCCCTTCCTGCATTTCTTCGCATAGGACTAAGGGTTGTGACCATCGGCTTAGCCCTAAGGAGCTACAGCATTTGGCTCTTTTTGGGGGTTGTTTTCCTTTATAAACTGCTTTAAGCCCTTAGTTCTTTTGAGTCTTAACAACCACGCGTCAGCGCTATCGGAGCCCCCTCAATCGGAACTTTTCAATCATAGCTTTTTAAAGTGGCAAATGTTGCAAAGCACTAATTCTTGATATGTGATATGCCCTGGACCTTTGATCATCAATCACCGATATGACATGGACCTCCGATCATTGATTGTCGATATGATGTCATAACTTCCATGTGGCACCTCGGGAGTAGTGACACGTGTCACCCAAATTTGATCCCTTAAGGCCCTCTAAAGGTTGAAACTTTCTACCATGTGTCTGTTGTACCGCCACGTCATGTTGATGTCATATGCCATGTGGATTTATCGGAACCAATCATATTTCGCCACACATCCCTTATCAGAACCAATCATATTTCATCATGCATCCCTTATCGGAACCAATCATATTGCGCCACGCATCTCTTATCGAAACCAATCATATTGTGCCATGCGTCCGTTGGAGGGGAGAGAAAAGGCTCATCCTGCTCTAGTTTTTCAATGAATTCCTTTGTTAATTTGTTTCGTCGCTTGCCCAACGGTTTAACACTATTGGCACTTTCCCGACGAATTTAAAATTGTCGACATTTTCCATATCGCAACATTTCTCCTATTTGCAACATTGGCATATCACAACATTTCTCCAATTGCCAATCTGCCTCATTTGCAATTCGTTGATCGTTGAACGTCGATATGCTCTATGCCATGTACCTCGCTGACATACTATCATTGATTTGACCTTATGTTGCAATATGCATTGGACCTCCAATATGCAATCAAATGTGCCATGAACCTCCGATCATTGATATCGCTTTGGACCTCTAATATGTCTTCATTTTCCTTCCTCTCAAAGGCTTGAAACCTTCAAACTTCAATAGACCATATCTTTTGATCCAGAAGTCCATTTTTGGACTTCCACATACCATTAGAAAGCTTGTTCAGAGAAATTTTCATTGGAGAGGGTCCAGTAGAGACTTCGATTCCTATGTTGTTTGAAAAATGACTACAAATCTCACTGCGCATTTGCTCTTTGAACAGCGTTACAATTCCAATCAAGACTAATGGACCTCATTAGACACATATATTTTCAATTATTTGAGCAATTTAAGACCTTAGTACCAAAGATAATTTAGACTATAATACTAAGTGAATTTATAGGCTAAAATTTACCAGCAGATTCCCAAAATAAATAACTGAATAGATAGACTTTGATTACCTATATTATAGGACCCTAACAATGGCTCCAACTAGGGATGGCATCCTCCCTGTGAAGCACCAAAGAACATCATAGATCAGTAGTCTTATCCATTGGGATGATCTAAAACATGCAACATGCTATGCCTGGAAACCACTAAACTAAAACCCAGCTGGTAATCTGTTCCAATCGTCACAACTGAACCAAATCCATTCTTTAGTCTGGAATCTGAACTGTACACTAAAAACTAAAAAAATCTACTACAAACTGAAGTTCGGAAAATACGGCTAAAAAATATGCTTAGAATGTTGAGCTTATTCACACTCCTACCTACTTTAGGCTACTTATACCCCTGAAAAATTAAGTAATAGAAAATTGCCAAAACAACCAATCAAGTAGATGCATACTTAATGTGATTCACACACTGCATTTCAACAAAATGGAAACTGGAAAATGTACGTGAAATGACAACTGATTGTAGCATTTTCTTTCATAGCAGAAACATAATCGAAACTCTATAGTGAACAATTCCTCCATATAGATAGCTATGGGATCAAACAAAACATGATTTGTTTGTTGATCCTCAAAGCTTTCAATGCCTAGATTATTATTTATGGATAGTTCAATTGTTCTCTCTGTCATCGTATAGTTTTAGTTGTGAGCCATCATACCCATTCTCAAGATACTCCTCAATCTCAATATCAAAAGGTAGCACTAACACTTCTCGTTTTGGCTGACAAATGTTCTCAAAAAGTTGTTTCTGATCTTGAAAATTGTAAGACTGAAGTCGAACATTTACGATCTAAATGTCCTTCACAAGTTTATTAGCAAACTCTTCTAAGAAATTGGATTTAACTTCAGAGCTACATTTGCATGCCCTCAAATAAAGAGGCAAGAAATTTGAGAAATCGTCCTTCATTTCATCATCATCACATATATCCTAGTATTATTTGAAACATTCAATAGAAATAGGGCCTTCCACATACCTTGTCATTTAGATTAGGTAATTCAAACTCTGAATTCTTCGGACAGTTGATTCGCCATGAGTGTTTCTGCAAAATGGAATCTTAGACAATGGAGTCGCCAAGTGAATAGTTCAGCCTTCATATATTTGACTGTTGTCCACCATCAACAATTAGATTTGAAACTTGATAGCATTTCATGGGGCAAATAGAACCGTCCACAGTATGGTTGTTAGGATGTTATCACTCTGTAATTTTCCTAGGATGAGGAAGAAAACTACAAAGGTAACCACAAAACGAATTTTAAAGTTGGGATATAACCCTTCCAGCATCAGAGAGGGATCTCTTTATATGATTTAGATTTCCGCTTCAAATTTTAGGCTAGTTATTTGAGTTCGAGATGAGATTTTTCAAAAGTTTTGTTGAAAGATGTAGGAAAAGTCCATTGGGCATGGAGTCATGAGTATTTGGGTAATCAATCACAAAATGACAGAGCAACTCTAATAGAATAGGATAGGCAAACTTTTAGATCTTATAGAGTGTCTGTAGGGTGAATAGGATGAAAATGATTTTAGTTCAATTAAATATAGAGAACACTGGGATGAATTCTATATTTAACATAAGAAAGAAAACACGGATATTGCTAACAAGCCAGAGCATAGTACACTTAAGAAAATCCGGCCCTTAATCTTCTTACAACAATAAAGAGGGAAAAATATATGGAAACTGAGAAAAGAAACAATTTAACATAAGAAGCACACCACCAATTGTTTGACACGGGAATCCTAGAACAAAACTCTCTGTATTTTTGCAAATGATCACTTTGAGTCCAATCCACGGCTTACATCAATGCAGAGCCCTTTTCTTCATATATAATCTAACATAATCCCTCACATTCAAACCCTTTATAAGTTCTATTACAGAATATTTATAAACTTCTGGTTGAACTAACTATGGATTCCAAAAAGTAATGATTACAAAATAATATCTAGCAATTTCTGGAAAAAATTTGAACAATAACTAAAAATAAAAGAAAATCACTGGAAAACAGCAGGATATTTGGAACTACTGGAAAATCTTTAATCTCTAAAACTGGAAGTTGTTTATTAATTCTAATCATTTTCCTTTGAATCTGGAGTGGTTGTAGTTATTTTCACACCAGCTTGTGAGTTTCCCTTTCAACTAACATTCCCATGTTTTCTTGTGATTTCAACAGTTGTCAACTCATCCATCTTTAAATCTTCTATATTGTCAAATCATAGAATTATCCACCTTGTTTCAGCTTTATTGTTTCACTAATACTCTTTAACTCCTTTTGCTTTTCCCCTTTGTCCTTTATTATGTTATATAACTAGGATTAGTGATAATCGGCTTAATGCTATCGGAGCCCTTTATAACATAATTTTAATGTGCAATTTTGTTTTATCTTGGCTCCTTGTAATTTAGCCCTTCTTGAATTTCTTTGCACATGACTGAGCGTTGTGCTAATCGACTTAGCCCTGAGGAGCTAAGGCATTTAGGCTCTTACCGGCGGTTGTTTTCCTTTATAAACTTCTTTAAGCCCTTAGTTCTTTTGAGACTTAACTACCATGCGTCAGCGCTAATATGGGAACCCCCTCGATTGGAACTTTTCAATCAGAGCTTTTTAAAGTGGCAAATGTTGCAAAGCGTCGATTGTCAATATGCGATATGACATGGACCTTCAATCGTCGATCGTCAATCAACGATATGGCATGGACCTCCAATCATCGATCGTTGATATGCCAACATCACTGCCACATGGCACCTCAAGAGTGGTGACACGTGTCACCCAAATCCCCCCCCCTAGGACCCTCAAAACGTTGAAATTGTCTACCACGTGTATGTCATAGTGCCACGTCATGCTGATGTTAGATACCATGTGGATTTATCGAAACCAATCATATTTCGCCATGCGTCCCTTATTGGAACCAATCATATTTCACTACACATCCCTTATCAGAACCAATCATATTGCACCACACATCCCTTATCACAACCAATCATATTGCGCCACACGTCCCAGTGGAGGAGAGAGAAAAGGCCCATCTTGGTCTTGTTTTTCAATGAATTCCTTCGTTAATTTGTTTCACTACTTCCCTGACATTTTAACACTATCGGCACTTTCCCGACGATTTTAACATTGTCGGCGTTTTCCATATCACAACTTTTCTCTGATTTCCAATCCACCTCATTTGAAATTCGTCGATCGTCGAACGTCAATATGCTCTATGCCATGTACCTCGCCGAGATGCGATCGTCGATTTGACCTTATGCTGCGATGTACGTTGGACCTCCAATATGTGATCGTCAACGTGCCATGAACCTCTGAACGTCGATATCGCTATGAACTGTGATATGCCTTCGTTTTCCTTCCTTTCAAAGGTTTGAAACCTTCAAACTTCAATAGGCCATATCTTTTGATCCACAAGTCTATTTTTGGACTTCCACATACCATTGGAAATCTTGTTCAGATAAATTTCCAATGGAGAGGATCCAATGTAGACTTTTGAGTCCTTTTTCTGCTTGAAAAATGATTGCAAACCTCACTACTCATTTTCTCTTTGAACAACTTTACAATTCCAATCAAGACTAATAGACCTCTTTAGACACATATATTTTCAATGATTTGAGCAATTTGAGACCTTAGTACCAAAGTTAATTTAGACTATAATAACTGACATTGTTTTTTATTTAAAGAATATTTTATTTTTATTTTAAGAGGGACATACATACTTGCACATTGTTTTCACATTAGGTTGTAGATTGCTTTCGCACTAGGCTGTAAAATGAGCCTCTTGGCACAATAATTATTAGTTAAGTAAATCTAATACTCTACGCCGCATAGAAGAACAATTTTGCAAAGTTTTTATCAATAAACCTTTAACCCATATTTTTTGGTTCAACATCTTTAGAGACTTTCCAAAAGTTAAGTGAAAAAAAATATTATTATTTTGATAAGTTTATTTTGGAATAAGAATTTTAAAATTTTAGTTTAATTATCAATAATTATCATATGGATGTAGGGATTTAACCTCCATCAAATATTCTAAAATATTCTTAATAGTAATCACAAAGATTGAAATTTATCTTAAAAATATTTATGCCTTTTTGGTGTTTGTTTTTTCTTCATTAAATTGATTAACTAAAAAAAATGTCATGTAAACACATGCCATATGAAGATAAGCTATGGCTTTTTTGGGCATGTGGTGTATTGTGACAAAGCTTATTTATAATTAAGAATCTCCATAATAAAATGGGAGTGAATCTCCATGATTAATAATCTTGTTACATATTTTATAATTAGCTCATATAGTAATTGTTTTTATAATTAATAGTAATAGTAATAATGATAATAATAATAAAGTTATAATTTAGTTATTTTTTATTATTTTTTTAAATTTTGACAATATGAGATATATAGAACTTGACCAAGGATTTAATTTATATGATTGCACTAATTTATTTGTTTTTTATATCCAATATAAAGGAGATATGTAATTATTTTAATTTTTGTTTTTTGTAAGCTTGGCAGATCATTTTCATACACTTTCAACAAAAACAGGCAAGTTCTACATCCATATCCATATGGTTAGGTGACCTCAACCTACTCATTGAGAAACCAGGTTTGATGAACACCTTATCGCATTATAAGCCATCCAGAAACAAAAGAGTTTTTAGACTATCTATCATATCTATATAGGTTTAATTATCCTTAATTCTCCTTGTGACGAGATAACTAAGACAAAATATCAAAGTCTGTAAAACATTCATCTATACATAGAAAAAAGTAAAAAATTCAAACTATGCAAGTCATGTTACTACTCGTCGAACGAGTCCACAGATGTTGGGTCTTTTGCACTAGAACCTGACAATTCAGTCTGAGGGAGGCATGGAATGTGCTTCTCTATGTGGTTGAGGCCGGCATTCTGTTGTTGGATCTGGAATTGAATGAGTTGAAATTCCTTGTGAATTTCCTAGAATTTTGTTTCAGTCTTGGAAGGTCTAGCATAGGGACTTGCCAAGGCTATGGCCATTATATTCTTCATCAACCAGTAAAGATAAATAGTCTGTTTATATTGAGAATACCGACCTCTAGAATGTCCGAGGTCCGTCACAAGATCCCACCATTCCTCCATATCCATGCTTGTTGCTTGTTGATTTAAGTCTACTTCCCATTCATAAATTAATTGGAAAATTTGAGGCTGAGTATCGGCCTGGTAGGCCTCAGAAGCTTCTTGAATTATGCCTGAGGTGGATCTACGACCCTGTCCTCCAACTGGATGTGGCTAGGATTGGCTTCCTCCTCTCCTCTAGCCACTAGCCTGATTCCTCCCACAACCTCCCCTTGTTGATTTTTCTATGTCAGAGGGTGTACCCGCCATTCTGTAGCTCTTCCAACCACAAAGGAAATGGAATAACCTGAAATCAAAAGTTAAGACCGCTAGCTCGGGGAGACAACCTAGCTTAAGGTCCTGGCGCAAACAATGGTAATTCAAACCTGTAGAATTGCAATAGCAGAGTACAACATGACTGTGAGAATGAGGGCTATAAACCATACCTTTCACCACAATAATGAATTGGGTTTGCTGAAATGGGCCTTTCACAACAACCCATGGCTCCCCGAGCCTTCTTGGAGTAAGACTTAGTGTCCATTTAGGAGTTTCCTTTCCCAAGAGTGCCCTTTTAATACGAGGCAACAGATACATCAAAGATACTAATTAATGGAAAAAATCATTCATGCAAGAAGTGCAGACCGAATTACAATATTCATACCCAAAATACATGCACATCCAAGAAAGAAAAATTCGATAATAGACAGAGAAAATTCTATTATATTCAGAAATCCAATCAAAGTAAACTATTCTTACCTCCAAAATTTCACGAAAGGTTTCCTTTCTAACCCAAGACATCATCTCAGAGACACATCCCTAGTAAATAATCAGAGAGTATTGAATCACAGGGTTAAGGGCATGAATGAATCATACAGAGTTAACATACTTGTAGACATCATCCACTGGGAAGAGGGTGAGGCTGCCTACTCCTGGATGGCAAACATGTTGAGATACCATCGCAAGTGGCCTGTAGATTGTAAGAAAATCTGAAACAATACCAGAAACAATACCTCTAAACCGAGCTAGGCTAGTTGCATAAGACCCCGATGATGAGATGTCTCGTCGATCTCTCCACTCACAATTAATGTCTCTCATGTGCTTTTCCACCTTGCACCTGAAGGTGAGTGTACGAGGGCCATCAATTGACTGCCCACTATCCTTTCTCCTTAATCATCTAGCGATGGAACGGATCCGATCAGTGCCTAGTTATCGTCTCTCACCCCGATCAGCAATCTCTGATTCAAATATGGGTTGGACTTGTTGCTATCTCGAACATCATTTTCCAAGATTTGCCTCAAATTATCCATCTCTTTGCTATGGTCTCATGAAGGCCGTGGTGAGCCAAAAATCCTTCCGATATTTAGGCATTCCCAATTCGCTAAAAAATCAATTGCTTTGTTACCTTCTCTCCCGACGTGGGATGGAATTACGTAATCAAACGAGGGCAGGATATCTCCAATGTTCTACAGCAAGTAGGTGGTTCTCCAACTATGACTAATCATTTCACTACTGGAGCCTTGGTTCAACTTTTTAAGAGCATCAATCACAAGGTTAGAGTCTCCTTCTATCACCAGTTTCCTATATCCTTCTATTTTTGCTATAAGTAGACCTTTCACTAGAGCAATGAATTTGGCCTTATTATTGTTGGAAAAGCCATAGTCTACTACATAAATGATTTTGATATGGTGCAGAGATTCTCTAAATATACCCCCAAACCCATCCTTCCCAAGGTTTCCTTTGGAGGCACTGGCAAAATTTAGCTTTATAAATCCTTTGAGGGGAGTAGAGTACTAGTTTGGGGAGGATCTTGGTGAAACCATGAGTTTCCATGCAGAAGGAGTAGGCATTTGACGGGACAAATTTAGGTGGCAAAAGATTTAAGCTTCATGGGGGGAGACCTGACAGTCATTCAGATTCCATTGGTATGCTAGAATTATTTCTCTTATATTATGAACAATCCCATTTTGTGCTCCCTCCAGGGTTGTCTATTGATCCTTAAATATTCTTTTGTTTTTTTATTTCCATATTTCCTAAAGAATAAAGCTAATTTCCAGCCCCCAAGTACGGTTCAAGAATGGACTCGACAAAATCCCTTTTCGTCATATTTCAATAGTTCCCTTGATACTATTAAGTTATTTGTTTAAGTGTCCAAAGAGGAATCCAAACTTACACCATATATGGTCAGCAAAGGGGCATGTGTTCATAAAATGTTCAAGATCTTCACTCTGGATGCCACATAAAATGCAATATGAGGGTCCTTGAACTCCTCTTTTCTAGAGTTGATCCCAAGCAAGCATTCTTTTTCGACATACTAGCCACAAGAATTGAGCAACCTTTGGCCAAAGGTGCTTTGTCCAGATCTTTCTCCATATAGGGTTGTGATGATCCAAAGTATCTTCTGCTGCTATTTTGTATGCCTCCCATACATTGAAAATTCCTATGGTGGAGTACCCCCCATCTAAGGATGTCTTGGCCTTCTTGTTTAGAAATTTTCCTGGTTTGAAGCTCTCTTTCCAGGGTTTACCACTGATTGGTTGCTGGAGAGTTCATCCAATCTTGTTGGCCTTTCCATTGTCTCCAAATCGAATCATTTTGTTTGGGGCTCCATAATTGCTCAACTAAGGAGCAGTTTTGGTTGCTCAAAAAAATGAAGATTTCAGCTAGGTCCTGTATGCTAAATAACTTCCCTCTTTGTTGCCATGTGTCTTCGCAGAAAAGGGCACTTTTCTCGTCTTGAATTTCCCAAATTGTTTGATGTCTGATGAGATATTTATTGTTTGACGCCAAATTCCAAGTTGGTGATCCCTTTGGGATATAAAATGTCTTAATTTTTCCACTAATGAAGTCGACATTCTATATTTTTTGGTCCATATATTATTCCACATATCTGAGCCTCCCTTTAGCCATCTCCACCACAACTTAGCTCCTAGAACTTGGTTTAGGATCAACAGATCTTTGAGGCCCAAGCCTCCTGCCAGTTTGGGTTTTATAACATTGGACAAAGAGACAATGGCCCATTTCTTAGCCTTTTGGGCTCCTCCCTAGAGGAAGTTTTTAAAAATCTCCATCATGGAAATAAAACTAGGTTTGGGAGCTACCATGCCCAAAATTTGGTATACCATAATGGATTGTAATACAGATTTCAATAGAGTCACTATTCTAGCTAGGTTTACGGCCCTAAAGGCCCAACCACTGAGCTTAGAATAGCTTTTATGTAGGATATCTTTCTAGCAAGCAGTCCTTAAAGAGTTGACAACTAGGGGCATACCCAAATACTTTATGGGCATGGATCCAATTCCAAAGCCTGGGGTATGAGCTAGGAAGGCTTGGATGGAAATAGGGGTATTGAAAAATAATTTTTTTGACTTATCATTGTTTATCTGAGTTCTAGAGGCTTGCATAAACTCATGAGGAATGTCTTTCAACTTTCTTACTTCGCAGAGGGAGACTTTACAAAACAACATGATATCATCCACAAATTGTTGGTGAGTGATAGGGAGATCATTACCCCAGAGACGAAGACCTTTAAGATGGGAGGACTAGGTGGCAGATCTAATATATATTCCCAAGCCTTCAACTGCAAGGATGAAAAGGATGGGACATGGAGGGTCTCCTTGTTGAATAACTCTAGAAGGGTTAAAGGTTCTGAAAGGGGAACCATTAATCAGAATAAAAAAGACTTGGGTAGAGACGAGGGAGGAAACCCAACTGACCCATCTTGAATCGAAACCATAATACTTCACGATAATTAGGAGATAAATCCAATTGAGGTGATCATAGGCTCTGGATAAGTCTAGATTGATCAACATTCTGGTAGTTTTAACTTGTTTAAGAGAATGGACAACTTCCTGGGAGGCGATGATTCCATATAGAATCTAGCAACCTTCAACGTACCCAGTTTGTTTTGGGGATATGAGAATGGGAAGAAGGGGTTTTAGCTTTTTTACCATAATGGTGGATAGAATTTTATAAATAACATTACAAAGGGAAATAGGTCTGAATCCCTGTGGATCCTAAGAATGAGCTACTTTGGGAATTAACAAGATAAAAGTAGAGTTGAGCCCAAGGTGTACCTTTTGATTCCTTTGGGATTCTTCCACCACATCTAGGATGTCTCTCCTTGTGAAGCACCAGGTAGCTTGGAAGAACTCTGTGGTGAATCCATCTGGCCCTGGGGCTTTGTTTCTGACCATTCCTTTGACAAGTTCATCCATTTCCTCAAGTGTAACCGCCCTCATCAAAGCAAGGTTATGATATTTATTGACCAGACGAGGAATATGACTAGTTATTCTTTAGAGGGCCTTCGATCGATCAAGGACCGCTTCTGAAAGAGGGGAATGGAAGTGATCAATCAAGAGGTCTTATATCTTATCACGTTGGGTAAGTTGATTTCCTGTTGCGTCCTTCAAATAAAATATTTGATTCTGTTGTCGATGTTGAATGGCCTTATGGAAAAATATCATGTTATTTTCGCCTTCCCTAAGCCACTGGACTTTGTATTTCTACTACTAGAGGATTTCCTCCTGATTTCTCCTCTCCTCGATCTAATTTAGGACCTGACCTTCTTCCATTACGAGTTCCTTTGATCGTCCTTTTATGATCATTTGTTGTTGGATCCCTTGCATTCTCTCTTATAGTCATCGTTGCTCCATCAAAATGCTTCCAAACTCAAACTGGTTCCAACATTTTATCTGTTGTTTGAGGTCTTTCAATTTAAGCTAGAAGGTGTGCATATGGTTCCTTCCTTGCATTGTATTGGACCTCCACTAGTTCTCCATTTTACCCAGAAAGGAGGGATCCCTGAGCCAAAAAGATTCAAATATGAATGGCATGTTTCTAGGTGTTATCTTTAGATCGATTTCCAACCTTATCGACCAGTGATATAACCTTGAACATGGAAGGATTGAAGCCTCAAATAAGATTTCTCTACTTACTAATTATTCTGACATGAGAAATTTGTCTAGATGCGAAGCTTCTTGATGGGAACCCCCCTGTCGATTATTCCATGTGTAAATTCTATTGCTAGTTTGGATATCTACCACTTTTAGTTCCACAATAAGGTCTCTGAATGCTTCCATATTTGAATCCATGTTGCATATCCCAGCCTTCTTCTCTTCTAACGAGGAAATTAGGTTAAAATCACCTCTTATTATTAATAGTTCTTCTGAGTGAAGGCTTCTTAGCTTTCCTATATTCTAAAGGAAAGCCATGTTTTCTCTTGGAATATGGGGACCATAAAGAGCCAATTTTATGGTCTAGTCTCGGGTTCCAATATGTTTGAATCACCGAGAGAGGATTTTCGGCAGGCTGACCTAGTCATCAAAATTATCTTCATTGGGTTCCAGATGATAGCTAAACCTCAAGAACTTCCTCTTGCATCCAAGGACATGAACTCATAATGAGGTTTTATTCCTCAGACAATTTACAGTTGATCTTCAGATACTTTAGTTTCCTGGAGTGTCATAATGCTCGGTCTTTCTTACTTGATTATTTCCTTAAGATATCTTACCTTTCCTCTGTTGTTGAGGCCTCTCACATTCCAGGAGATGATTATCCTTGAGAAGATTTATTAATTTGGTGGAATACCGCTGAGAGTGGTACCACCCTTCCTGAATTTGCTAACAATTCCCCAACCATCTGGAACAATTCCCGTAGATTCTTTTGACATCATTTCTTCCCTCCTTTACCCTGTGCACCTTGATCCGGGCCATTTCCGGGTTGAGATCCAAGGTTCTCTTGTTGATCCATTGAAACCTAGTTTTTTTCAGCTTGATATGTCTGGGGAGTGTCTCTGTAAAAAAAAATTGGTCCTCTGGAATGAATCTTTCATCCAGATTCCTCCATTCATTAATAAGCCCCTTTAGAACTATTTCTTTTGTGCTCAACTCCTCTCTTGTTCCATCAATCTCCATATTTTCTTGGTCCTTTGGCCAATCATCATCCTCCTGATCCATGGGCTCTTCCTAAGCTTTCCTTTTAATTTTATTGTTTCCTTTAGGCAGAACCCTAACATTTTTTGTGTTAGTGTGTTTGCCTAGATCATTTGGTTTCTCGTTATCTTCCATCAATACTTCATAGTTGTTGCTACTGGCTTGATTCTTTCGCTGCATTTTTTGAGTATTTTTCAGAAATGGTTTAGCATTCCTCTTTTTGTTGGTGACCTCTTGGAAGCCCTCTTGATCATCCTGGGATTTCTTGTTCTATTGTCCCCATTTGATTCAAAGGGAAATCTCTAAAAAAATGTCCATATTCATGGCATTTTCGACAACAAAATGGTATGTGTTCATATTCCAGGGGTTGTTTCCATACCTCATCCTAATATTCCAACTCAATGAATTCTGGAAGGGGTTCCGTGATGTTCATATTGATGCATATTCGTTCATATTAGGTGTATCGTCCTTGTTGAGTGGAATTTGATAGTTTGATGAATCGACATATGGACTTACCATTTCCTTCTAGGATTATGGGTCCTAGAAGTCGACTGGAAGAGAAAATAATTGCACCCAAACTAGGGTTGCCATAAAATTTTCTTGGTCCGGGTTGTAGCATTCCTCCTAATAACGCATGAAAAGACCGACATTATAAAATAAATATGGCCCATTTTCAAAAACCCTCTCTTTATCCTCTAGGATGGTGAAGATCACATTGAAGAAGCCTCTAGATCCCAATTTTAGGTCAATATGCCTTTTTGGCTGCCATTTGATTTGCATCCACTTGATAAGATCTTTCTCCGGGGACCATATGCCTATATATTTACAGATTAGGGAAGGATCCTTCATGAACTTGCATTATTCTTCTAGTTTATTATTTGGGATCACAAATCTTGGTTTTTCGATTGCTCGTGATAGGCACTAGACCCTAATATGTGCTTTCCATTATGCCCCCATCACAAGGCTTCCATTAGCTATTCCCTCATTATTAATTGACGTTGATGCCCCTCCCTTATTGCTTGATTCCCTAACTACAATGTTACAGTAGGAGGGGATCTCTCCTATCCCAGTTGTTTCATTCGTTTATATTGTCAAAGATCATTGATTGGAAAAGACATGTAGGTTTGATGTGACAGACACACTACAAAAAAAAATCAGAATCGGCAAGTCAAAACCCTACCAAAGCTCACTCCTTTCAATTGCGAAAAATATAATTATTTAAATTGTACCTCAAGAATTTGATGAATAATATTTTAAAAAATATTTCATCTTAGTTAAATATATATATATAGATAACTTATGTTGCTTAATATAAGTGATGTCAATCAATCACCTTAAACCCTTTCTTTCTCACTTGTTCTAATGTCACACAAGAGGCTACTCTGCTTTTCCAAATATTTAAAATTAGGAGTTCTGGAGGTTTATCGAATATCTAGACTTATAGTCCCAAAGGGCTATATATCTCTGATCTGGATGCCTTTTCGACCTAAGAATTATATTTGGGGTTTGCCTAGTTTAGATGTCACAAAAAACTTTGAATGCCTAGATTTTTGTAAATCGTGCACAATAAAAGATCACAAAATCAATGTCGCTCGACATCCACTTGCGATCAGATCCGCTACAGTGTTTAGTGATCCGACTATCTGACTAATCTGGTGGTCCGAAAGATTTGACAAGAAACAAATTCTACGCAGGGTTGGTTTTTCCAAGATCGGATTTGCACTTCGTTGGGTGCCACGTCGGATGTCTTTTCTACATTTAACCAATCCATTGATCCAGGATATTTGAAATTTTGATTTTCTATTGCACGCTAGATATTCTTTGGCCCAAATACAATACGGATCCGAATCCAGACACAGTCTATAAAACTTTGATTTACCTAGTTATTTCCGCCTGTTAAGAATGGAACTAACAACCACTTGTACGCAACCAAACTTGCGATCACTCGAAATTGAAGTACACACAAAGATACCATGCAGAAACATAAAAATTGATAGAGATATATTCATTCTGGAATGAAAGGGGAAACAGTTGCGCACTAAGAAGTTCAAAGGTAACTTGTAGATGCTCCTACACCAGAGTCCTAGGGAAGAAAATAATTGTTGTTCATTAACTCCTCAACACTGATTCCATATTTCATGATGTCTGTTTTTTTCATTCATGTAGCATCTTCTGTTGAAAAGTGTGCAACAAGAAATGCTTGTTGAGAATGCAACAAGATGATGGAGCTTAGTGGAAAGGAGTCGCCTTCACTAAGTGGGCCCGCAGGCTATTTTTGGCGCAAGTC
>APFE030849329.1:96590-131719 GCA_000404065.3 Pinus taeda | reverse complement strand
CTACAAAGTTAAGCAGGCAGCTGACGGGAGTGTGGAGAAGTACAAGGCAAGATTTGTTGCCCGAGGCTTTTCACACATAGAGGGGATCGATTATGAGGAGACCTTTGCACTTGTCGCAAGGTATTCTTCCATACAGACGATTCTTGCTCTCTCAGCGCAGATGGGATGGCAAATTCATCAGTTGGATGTGAAGACTGCGTTCCTTCCTAGAGGTTGGAGGAAGGAGGATGCTACTTCAGCGGAGGTAGTGGATGCCACTGGTTACCAGCAGTTGGTGGAGTCGCATGTGAGGCACATCGGGATATGGATTGGATGAAGTGAAGCTATGTGGCTTCATGGATGCAGATTGGGCAGGGAGCTCAAGAGGCCAAGTATATGGTAGCATTGACATCAGGTACCATCATATCAGAGATTGTGTGCAGCGGAGGATCATGTTACTTTCGTACATTCCAACGGAGGATCAGGACGCTGATATTCTGACGAAGGCTCTCACCAGGAGCAAATCGAGTACCACCGAGGCAGGATAGGGGTTGCTGATAATCCATATCTTGTCGAGAGGGAGTGTTGAGATTGCAACAAGATGATGGAGCTTAGTGAAAAGGGTCGCCTTCACTAAGTGGGCCCGCAGGCTATTTTTGGCGCAAGTCTATTTTTAGACTATGTCTATTTTTAGACATATGGATCATGTCTATGGATTGCAGGTTGTTGTTTATGGATGATTAATCAAGTTGAGAAAATAGATGGACTTCTATTTTTGATGAAAGTGTGAGTGATCACAGTGTGAGTGATCAAGTCTATTTTTAGACTGGCTGTCAAAAATAGAAAAGTCAAATATTATTATCTCACAATAATATTTGGACTATAAACTTAATCTTATTCTCTTGGAGCACTTCAGTTCGAGCTACGGATGTGGCACATGCAATTGCATGAAGGAAATACGTGGTTCTTATGGGTTAGTTGAATATTTGCATGCATGACTTCAGTTAGAACTCAAGTGAGTTGAGTTTAGTGGACTGGAGGTGCAGTTAATGGAGTTGTGTTCAGTTTAGCTTTGTTAAACTGGTTGTATTTAGTCTAACTGGAAAATAGACTAGAGATGAGTTGGGTGAATTAGTTATTAATTAATTCACAAGTTATGAACTCATAATACAACTAATGAATACATCAGTTAACTCAGTTGCATGTCAGTGCATGTTCAGTTCAGCAGGGACAGGTGTTAGAGAATCAGATTGCTATCAGTTGTGACTATAGTTGTGCACCAGATCTTGCACAAATCAGGGATTGAGTATGCCAATGAGTTTGCCCACATTGTAGCTTGTTCTCACGTGATTTAGCCAAGGAAAGACGTGGCTGCCTTGGTATTATCACCGGTTCTTGTGCAGGTAATTGAGCAGCGGAGGCAGGCAAGCAGCGGAAGAGATTTGAGCCAGTGATTGATTCAGATCTGAGCTGTATTGTGTGTAACAGGTGGAGCTGGTACTGGATTGCTTGTGATAAGCATTGTACTTTGTAATGTTACATGACTCAATCATTAATATACAGATAGTTGGGGTTTTTAGCGAGATGCTTTCCCCGGGATACATACTGTGTTAATGTGTGAATGCTCTTGATGTTTTATTGTTATTGATGCTGCTATATTGATGATCAACGTAGAGGAGCTTATGTATTGTGTATGTTTTCCGCAATAGTACATGATTAGGATAATCTCTGTTGAATATGTGTTAAATTATTCAAAATTTCTACATCTTCTACGGGTTGTTACTTCTATTTAACCAAATATTTTTTATACTCTTTACCTTTGGTTTTCTTAATCACTTTTTTATCCAATATGGCTTCAATTTCCTTCTTAGTTGCTTTAGACAATTGTTTCTTCTACTTGTTGGTCTGACCTTCGTCACTTACAGGTGAATTTGTTGGAACATTGTCTGATTCCTTGAAGGGATATATATCAGCTACATTGAAAATTGGTGATATTCCAATATCTTCTAGTAGTTCTATCTCATAATAATTTGAAGAAATTTTCCTCAAAATCTTACTTGAACCAATTTTCTTAAGCTTTAATGTGTTATGTGTCCCTACAAGAAACCTTTCCTTTCTCAAATATGTCATTACTAGATCTCCAACTTTAAAATCTAGTTGCCTTCTCTTCAATTATGCTCTCTTATACTTGTTGTTATATAGTAATTTTTGCTTAACCCTTTCTTGCAATTCTTGCATAGTAATTGCAAAAGCTTCACCTACTGCACTCATGAGCTCCTATTTTCCTAAGTTCCTTAATTCACACATTCCCTTGGGGTGTATTCCATACAAAATTTGAAATTGGTTTATCCATGCACTCATATTAGGTGAATCATTGCAGGCATATTCAGCTTGAGTAAGCACCTGGTCCCACTTCTTGGGATGCTTGTTCACCAAACTTCTCAGAATGTTTCCAAGGCTCCTATTCACAACCTCTACTTGTCCATCTGTTTACAGGTGATAAGTTGAACTAAAGTTTAAAGTAGTGCCTAGTTTCTTCCATAAGGTTCTCCAGAAGTGAACCACAAATCTTGTATCCCTATTTGATATGATGCTTCTGGGCAATCCATATAACCTCACAATTTCTTTAAAGAATAAGTTTTCCATACTAGTTGCATCAGTAGTTTTTGTACAAGCAATGAAATGTGCCATTTTAGAAAATATATCCACCATAACAAAAATATAATCATTACCTTTTTGTGTACGAGGCAAACCCAAAACAAAATCCATCTTGATAGAATCCCAAGGCATGTTGGGAATTGGAAATGGATAGTACAATCATGCATTATGACTCCTCCCTTTTTCTTAATGGCATATTCTACATCTTTCCACAAATATTTTCACATTAGCTTGCATTCTTGGCCAATAATAAAATGAACTTAATACAACAAAAAATTTATCAGCTCCAAAATGTCCAACTAATGCTCCACTATGCTTTTCTTGTATAAAATTATGCATCATAGAACATCTAGGAATAAAAAATTTATTATCTTAAAACAACAAACCTTCTTGAATCACGTATCTTGACCATTGAGTTGTGTTCATTCTCCATAGGCTTCTTTGAAATATACATCACTTTTGGACATGTCTTTAAGTTCATAAAATCATGTGACATGGAATTGAAATTATTGTAGAATTAAATTAACCCTACTTAAATCATCTGCTACTTTGCTTAATGATCCACCGATATGCTTAGTTACAAAAGTGAAATTTTGTAAAAACTCCACTCACTTGACATGTCTATGATTTCGTTTTGGCTAACTATTATAAATTACATAGCATATCAATAAGCAAGTTAAATTCCTTGGCCATAAGATAATGACGCCACTTCTGTAAACCTTGCACAACAGCATAAAACTCCTTGTCATATGAAGAATACGTCTCCTTGGCTTCATTTGACTTTTCGCTGAAGTAGGCAATTGGGCATCCCTTTTAGCTCAAAACCAATCCAATGGCAACACTACTAGCATATGTTTCAACTTGAAATGATTTTCTAAAATATGGCAATGCTAAAACTGGTTGTTTGGTAATTCCCTACTTCTATAATTTGAAATTGTGATCTACTGCTACTATCCACTTAAAAGGTTGATTATTCTCCTTAAAGGTTTCAACAATGGGTGCATACAAAATACTGAAACTTTTAATAAACTTTCTATAAAAACTCGCAAGGCCATGGGATCTTCTTACCTCAAACACATTTCTTGGGATTGGCTGATTAATGATTGCTTTTACTTTTTCTAGATCAATCTGTAGTCCTTCCTCTGATATTACAAAACCCAAATACACCAACTCCCTCTTCATGAAGTTGCATTTCTTTAGATTTATTAGTAATTTCTCTCACTGCAAAGTACTTAGAACCAGCTTAAGGTGTTTGATATGTTCTTCTTTTGTTTGGATGTACACTAGAATGTAAGCTACATACACAATAACAAATTTCTCTATAAATTCCTTCAATACTCCATTCATTAGTCTCATAAAAGTATTGGGTGCATTGGTAAGGCCAAATGGCATCACAAGCCATTCATACAATCCATGATTAATTTTAAAAGGTAGTTTTCCATTCATCTCCTTCCTTGATTTGTATTTGGTGATATCCACTTTTTAAATCATTTTTTGAAAAATACCTTACACCACTTAAACAGACAATCATATCACCAATTCGTGGAAGTGGAAATTTATACATGATTGTAATTTTATTGATGGTTCTTGAGTCAATGCACATTATATATCCACCATCCTTCTTTGCATTGAGCACTATTGGTACAACACATGGACTCAAAGTTTCTTTAATAATGCCTTTATCTAACAACTCCTGAACCTACCTCTTCACCTCTTCACTTTCCTGTGGATTCATTTGATATGTTGCTTTGTTTCGAAGAGTGGATATTGAAATCAAATCAATGTGGTGGATAATGCTTCTAACAAGTGGAAAACAATTTGGTAATCCATCCACAATAATGTCAGCAAATTAAGCTAACATGCTTTTGATTTCTTCAAGCAAGTCATTTAAATTGTTGCTTGTAAGAATTGCCTCAGGTTTCCCAATTAGAGCAAAATGTAACTCCTCTTTTTTTGCTTCTCACAACAGCTCCTTCCCACTTATGAGCAATACACTTCGACCTTCTTCATCTTTGGCTTCTTCATCTGGTAAAAGCAACAGGGTGTGTTTTTTACCATCCTTTTCAAGAGTGTATGTGTTTCTTCTGCCATCATGGATGGATTTTCTGTCATATTGGCACAGTCACTGCAAAAAAACATTGCAAACATCCATTGGCATCACATCACACACAACTTCATCCTTATACTTGTCTATTTCGAAATCCACTTTGCATTGTTCATTAACTAAAACTTCATGGCCTGTTTGTAACCAAGACACCTTATTAGGATGAGGGTGTGTTATTTTCTACAAGTACAATTTCTCTACCATTTCATTGGAGACTGAGTTATCAGTGCTACCACTATTGATTGCAACTTTGCAACACTTACCTTTAGACTTGCACATGGTCCTGGATATACTTCTCCTTTGATTTGGCTCTTTAGCTTCATTCTCTACTTTAATCAATACTCTCTCTTCATTAGCAAGGACTCCCCTGCTTCAGGAAATTCTTTAATTGTGGATGGATACACATTTTCCTCCTTTGCTTCTACAACATGAGCACCTCTTTGGCTTGTTGATGCATTCTCAAGACATTCCCAAGACATATGTCTTAATTTACCACAATTGAAACATCTAGGTTGATAGTCTCTTCCTTTCCCTCTACCTATGAAGAATGATATTCTTCCTCTTGAATCACCTCCTTTTGTTGATTAACTACTGGAACTTCCTATTCAAATATGGTTTTCATTGATGTCAACCCAAGTAGTGCCAAAATAAGCCTCTCCCATGATGAAAAAAATGACAAGGCAAATCATTTCTATTGGGGTCAAGAACACCTTTATTGGATGACTCTTGTTATGTCAATTCCAACGGTATGTGGCATGTCACGAGGCTCCCCGTGGTTTGAGATATACACCCAATCAAAGTTAGTGCCCCCTTCTTGTGGTCAAAATCCCCAAAATTAAATGATGTGGAAGCTCACCATTGGTTATAAATTTACTCAAATAACAAGGCCAAGAAGGAGTTCTAATGAAGAATTTATTTGAATATTTTTAGGTTAAATTTGGCTTGTTAAGTCATGGTCAAGGGCATGAAATTAATTATTTTTGGAAACAAATTCACTGCTTATAAATATTTTACTTTGGATCCAAATTTGAATTTCAAATGAAGTCGATTTCCCTCCAAAATATTTCTCAAGTCGGTTTCCCTTAAGGAACCTCCCTTCTCCATAAAAGGGCTCTCAAATCCTCCAAAAGGAGATATATTCCATGCAAATATTTTTTAACTTTTATCTGAGATTTTCAGGTTGTGCTTGTCAAGCATATTTGAAGCAGAAGCCGAAATTTTTTAAGGGTTGCAATCGACACTTCTTTGCATCTATCTGAATCATACATTGTCTAAAACTCCTTACATGTTTAAGGCTACCTGTGGAGGAATCTTTTGCCTCCCAAATTTGAGGCATCATTCAAGCAATTTCTTTGTCCAATGTTATTTAATTTTCAGAGGTTATTTAGTATGTTTGAGGGAGATCAAGGATTCTATTCTGAGGGAACTATGAGACATGATCATTACAGTACTCAACCCTCTATTATAGGGCAAGACAAAGCCAATTTACAATAAATCCTTAGGAAAATCCTTCAAGTTTGATTGTGGCCTTGTATTGAAAATATCCTTAGGTAGATTCATCTTATTTTTTATTTGGTTTGAGGATTCGTTGAAACTTCTTAGGCAAACCTTAGAGGCCAAAATTTGGCCCTATCTGAGGCTAACTTAATTGGAAAATCGTAGATCCTGAGGCCCAAAATTTGGCCCTAACCAGAGGACACATTCAGCCTTATATTGCATTGTATGTACATTGTGATGTGGCAATATTCCTAAGGACAATCCAAGGTTGTTTAACTTTGAGTTGAAGGCATTTTCACTGGTCCCTATTTGGCATTGAATTTCTATTCCTAAGATTGGTGTACTTTTGAAGGACGTGACTAAGGAAAATATGCAATATTCATTGATACATTTGAGCCCCAATGTGCATTGATGTTATAACCTTCTGAGACATTCATCTGATCTTTTTTGAGGCATGATCGTAGCAATATTCTACCAAGAGATCTCTTCCTAAGCGTTTCGGTAAGACTTATCTGACACATCTTTATAATTGTAGATATGGATGGTACATCTCTGTGTGGTATCTCAATGGTACAAGTTATACATTTAATATACTAAACCAGACTTGTACTCCCTCCTAGCAAATATGAGATACATCTTTTGAGGGCTTGGTATATAAAAAGAATCATTATGTCTTCAATTGATCATTTGAACTTTTCAGGGCATCAATATATTGAGGACAGTTCTATTAAAATATTATTTATATGCAAATTCTACTCTGAAAGGACAGTGCATCATTTAAATAATATTTATGATTTGTCTTCACCCTAATCATAGGTTTCTTTACAAGGATAATCATTGTTGGAAGCAAAGTTAGGATTCTTTATTGGACTTGAAGACCAATTCATTCAATCTTAGAGTGTGTTCCAGATCAGTTTTTGTGATCTTGTCAAGGCAAAGTTGAAGTCGTGGTAAGAAGCAATATTTGTGGTAGAAATGAAGTTTGAACATGTTTCATATCAGTGATATCGTCATAGGTATGAATTGAAGGTAGCATATCCTTGAGTTCTGTATAAAACGTAGTTTGAAGATTGAAGGTTGATATATTCTGAAAGTATTTATCAATAGGAAGGGTTTTATTGAAAATCATTGTAAGTGGGTCATTATCTTTAGTACGAAGGCCCACATATACTTTTCTTTTATTTTTAGGGTGGTTGGGTGGTGCAAGGAAGGAGAGTGAAGTTTCTTTTAGGTTGTAACCTGAAAATACTTCAGGATGGCACGGTGGTGCTAGGGCAAGTTGAAGCTTGCAGGGTGTTGTAGCATCCTATCAGTTGTAGCTAATAAAACCAAGGCATTGGAGCTTCTTTCCCGTTGAAGTTGGTAAAACCAAGGTGTAGGATAATCCTTTCAAGAGTTGTATCTACCTAATAAACTTGAATGATTTTCCAAAGTACTAGGGAGTTGGGGATTCCCTTTCAATTGGAGTACTCACAAAATATTAGAAAAACATTTGGTGGTTTTTCTCTTGGAATGGTTTCCACCTACGATTTGTTGTTTATTGCTCTTGCGTTGTGTTGTTGATTATTGTTCTACTATTCATGAACTATATTTTTTATAATTAACTAATATTAAGTGAAATCATGATTCACCCCCCTCTTAGTATTTCCAACACTTTCTCCTTCTTCTCTCATAGATTGGACTCTTCCTCTTCCACTATGTTTTCATTTGCCTCTTGTAGGACTCCTTCCTTGAATTCTTTGGATTTTCTTTCGAGTAATATTATCTTCCCCCTTCAAGACAGCGTGATAAGCATCCTAAATGTTTTTCAAGGATAACAGGTTGATTTCATCTTGAGCATCAAATCTCAAACCATTTATATATCTAGTGAATTTCTTGACATCATCTTCTACATGATCAACTCTAATCTTCAACTTGTAAAACTCTTCGATGTATTATCTAACTTACACGGACTTATGTCTAAGGTTTTGTAATTGTTTACAAAGATTAATTCAATCATCCTTAGGTAAACTTCTACCTTTAAGTTTTTCTACCATTCTATCCCAAGCTTTAATTTTAGACTTTCATTTCCTCTTCTGTTCAGCTTGTGCTTTGTCCTACCATAGGGTTGCATGGTCTTTGATTCTAGTCACTACATACTTAACTCACTTATCTTCGTCAACATCCTAATAATAAAAGTATTTATCTAGAGCATTTATCCAATCCAATAACTCATCAACATTCAAGTTACCTTTGTACAATTGTACCTCCATTTTTCGTCTAGTGTTAATCTTGGCAAACATCTTTGACATCTTGCTTTTGTTGATTCTTCTATTTATCTTTCACTGGAAGATTCTTCATAGCATAATTGACATCACCCATGTCAACACTTCTTCTTTGTGCAATCTCCATAGTTGTCATTATTTCTCGAAATCTCCTTAATTATGCTTGTAAAGCTAAATTTGCTACAGGTCTTCCTTGACCTGCTCCTCAAGTTGTTCCTCTAGCTACTCCTCGTCGGTCTACCATCCTTACTTTCTTCAGGAAATGCTCTGATACCACATTGATGTCAATCGGTCACCTTAAACCCTTTGTTTCTCGCTTGTTCTGATTCATACAAGTGGTTACTCCACTTTTCCAAATATCTAGAATACAAAAGTCTCAGAGATTTATCGAATATCTAGAGTTACAAAGTCCCAAAGAGCTAGATATAACTAATCCATATGTCTTTTTTCACTTAGAATTATATCCGAGGGTTCACCTAGTTTGGATGTCACAAAAAAATTACAATGGCTGGATTTCGTAAACCACGCAAAAAAAATTACGTCACTTGACACGCACTTGTGATGGTTGATTTGATGGTACAAAAGATTTGATAAGAAACAAATTATGTGAAGGGCCATATTTCTCCAAGCCTAGATTTTCACTTCATTGGTTCCCACGTTGGATGTCTTTTTCTATGTTTAACCAATTCGTTGGTTTGTGATGTTTGAAATTCTAAGTTTCAAACACGCTGGATATATTTTGGCCCAGATACAATATGGAGTTGAACACACAATCTATAAAACTTTGTTTTTCTTATTAAGAATGGAACTAACAACCACCTATACACAACTAAACTTGTGATTGCATAATTGAAATACACAAACAAACACCACACGGACACATACAAATTGACAAAGATATATCGATTCTGAAATAAAAGGAGGAAAATAATAGTTATAGTCATGCATAGTCCCCTTTCAAATGCATAGATCTATTGTTCCACTCTTTCCCTCCACAAAATATTTCTCTCCATCCTTCATCTAATTTTTCTAATTTTTTTTTAATTACATATGACACTCTTCTTTTAGAAAGTTCTTGTTTCATTTAAACAAACCAGATCTATTTTTTCTAACAAAATCTCAATTATATCTAAATTCTCTTTTCACATAAGAACTAAATGACAAATGTCTAACCTCCTAACAAATTAACGCATTATACACTTTATTAAATACTATAGAATGAAATAACTTAGGGAACCCAACTTCCCATCGAAAATAAATTATGGAACCAATTCCCTTGGTAAATGAGGTTTTGATCTAAGGTCAAAGGTGATCTTGCATTAATAAGGGAGAGGGAGGCGTAATTCTTCTTTCTCTACATTAAGTTCACACATGGCATGCACATAAACAAGTAAGCAAAGTAAAAATTATTGTAAATCCATCTTAACTAAAATACAAAGTGAATTACCTCCGATCGGAGTGCGAGCCGGCGTATCACCTAATTAAGACGAGGATAATGGTTTGTACTACGAGGTACAGAACCACCACCCCCCACACACTTGAGGTGATGGGTGTAGTGGCCCTTTGCATGATGATGGACAGTGCATTAAGGAAAGGTGGCAGCGAGAGGAGGGGAGTAGTTTTAGTTTGTAATCGCCCTGGCGAGAAGTTTGGGGAGTACCAAAATGACCAAGTGCAAGGAGATTAGAGCGACGGGCTAGTTCAATGGCTCCACGAGTAGCATAAACTCCATTGTCTGCAAGCGAAGAAAATCAAGTATGTTATTGGCCATCTCTCTTATCTCATTATGCTTCCCTATTTCTGGTTTCGCCTAAGGAGAGGGAAAGAATTTTGTAGAAGGAATGTAAAGATGTTATTGATTGGGGGCATAGGCTGGGGTGGTAGTTTGCTTCTTTCTCTAGCAACCATTGGGAATCCTTACCATCTCACTCTGCTTTGAGATACTCCTTTCCCGTATGGGAATTTTGATGGCTCTGGGTAGGGAGCATAGTGTAGGAGCATGCAGTTGTGTCGTTGGAGAAGATGGGGGGTTGGGCTATGGGGATAATGCTTGCTTATACGCGCACATTCTGGGAGGAAATCTATGTATTATGACCATGCACAGCCAAAGGGGCATTTGCAGGGACCCGAGAATGGGGGAGACGGTGGAGAATTACCGTGGGCATGAAACCTTGCAAGGAATTGAGACTGACTATGGAAAGAGGGTTGGTTATGGCAGTGTTACGGAGCTCAAGAATGGGTAGCCACCTATGTTGGGCTCCCTTTTTTCTTATCGGACAGGTAACAAAGAGCAAGTAAGCCAGGTTGGGCCAATGGCACGAAGGCAGATTGGCCTCTGTAACTAGGGTTGAGGAGATATTACATGCATGAGTGATGTTAAGGGGGGGCTTCTTTTGGGACTTGGAACCTCTGGTGCAGGGTATGGACAGGTCCTCTTTGTGGAATCCGCATATGACCATGAGGGGCATGCTACTGCAAACGTTAGAGGGGGTATGAAGTTGGAGGGATGTAGCGACACAACCTTACCACCTGTGTACATGAACTTTGTTGTAATACATTGAAGTTTATGTAGTCGATTGAATGTTTTGTATGTAAAGCAGGTCTGCCATGTGTTAAACCCACCCCAGCACAAGGCAACTCCAAAACCGAACAGGTTACAATTTTTTGCATTGTATAGGACTGGGTCAGTGAGGCCATGGCTCGACTCGCAAAGATCTGAGGCCGAGGCAAGATACCTCGAGAGACCAGGCACGACACGGAACCTGGTCCTTCAGGTGGCCGACGAGTCAGAAGTCTATTGAATGTTTAATTAGTGAAGCGGCAGCCGCTTACCGGGAGGGAACCATTGAAGAAATTTGAAATTTGTTAGAGGAATGGGAGGCAAAAGTGAAGCAAGAGAGTGACACAGATATGGAGTTGGGGGACTGGAGAGTCCTCGTCTTGGATCCTAGAAATAAAAGAGGGAGAATCACCCAATTCAAACAGACCCTTTACTTGTCATGGTTGATGAAAAGCCTATTGGGAAAGGCGATGGAGCAGATCTCGGTAGGCATGGCAATAACGGTTCAGGGAATGCCAAATTACAAGCATGAATTTCATAAGGTGCAGTTCCAACTGCACAAACAGGAAATTCGCCTTGGTCAAATTGAGCAGCACCTGCCATGTATCTTGGTTCAGACGCAACTGCCTGGAACGAATGCCAAAAATTCAACACCGGTGGAATCAACATTAGCTGAACAACATGATTAGCATGCCTACTTTATGATAGTTTTTTTTATATATGTGGCTAGCTTTTAAATTTGTCTGTGCAATTATATATGTATGTAGAACTCTAGAGTATGGAAGTGGACAGGAAACTGAAACTTATATTGCTTGGATAGAGAAACTTAAGATTTTTTGTTATTGAATGGCATATAATGCGGATACGTGGCCAACAGAATTGATTTCCCACTCGGAAAGTTGAGGCCACCTAGCCAGTTCTATGTGATGTAAATTTGTTTTATATTAATGAAAAAGGAGGATCTACTGAGCTTAACAAAAAAAAATACAAAGTGAATTGAAAAGAAAACTTAATACGTAAATATACTACTTAGAATCAAATTTAAGACAAGTGAACACTAATAAGCTCCTAAAATTACTTAGTAGCATATTTTAATGGTTATAGACATCATTTAATTGAAATATTTTTAAAGTTTAATAATTATATTTAACCATGGTTAGTTGGGAAAAAATTGACATTCTTTCTATTTAAGTTCAAATTTGCTTTATAAAATTTTGTAATGGTTATGGACATCATTTAATTGAAACATTTTAAGTTTTTCATTAGATTTAACTTAGGAGAAATTATTAGCAATTTGTCATTTTTAGATCATCTTTTCCAATCCTGTTTGCCCTATCTTTGTTTGGGATTTTTTGGATTTGTTAGCTAGGCATTTTTCCAGTGGCTTTTGTCCTATATCCAGTAGGGATTTCTTGGATTTGTTAGTTTTAGTTACATAATAAAAATATGTTAGTTTTAGTTATATAATCTGTAAAAATCGAGTGGTTGAAGGTTTTTCAAGGTGATGAATGCATTTATGCATTCAAAAAATATTTAAAATGTAAAATTCATAGTCTTGCCAAAATTATATGACCAAAAAAAGGCAAAAAAATGTCTATACAGTACTGCAAATTATTATTCTCAAAGTATTTTCTTTAAAATTGAGAAAAATAGCATTATCATTTTTAGTTACAACGCCAAGAATCATTATCCTCAAAAAAATTTCTTTAAAATTGAAAAATTAGCAATATCCTTTTTATACACATCCTTTACATGACTTTTTACATTTTACTCTTTATTTTTTTCATTAATTATTCTTTTAATTGTATCATGAATTTATTCAATTAATATCATTTTTAATTGTCAATTTATTTGTTTTATTCTTGGAGATTTCCCGAAGTGAACTGTATAATGTTTTTCTAATGATAGATGGAGTAACCATCAGAAATGGATCAAAAACATTACACGGTTCACTTTTGTTTTGAATGGATCAAAAACATTATATAAATAACATGGAAGTCTCCCATCACTTATATTTGTTCTATGTTTTGGAAGGTTTTTATGCATATTTTCTAGTCTAATTTGCCCTACCATAAATTTGCTAGAATCACAAGTTTAAATTATAAACTCTCTACAATATTAGTACCACAATAATTTTTAAGATGTTGAATCGAAATATATAATAAAAACTCATTTTAAACCACAAAAATTCGTCAAATTTCAACCAATAAAAAAAATCCAAAATATAACATATTTAAAGGACACCTTTTTAATTAATTTTCTATTACTAACAATGACCAACGAACTGGTATCATAATGCTTCTTCATCTTCTCCATATTGGTATGGTGTCTCCACCTCCATTTGCATGAGCTTCAATAGTTATGTAGGCTGCTTTTTACTCACCGGATCATTATTCAGGTTGCTTTTTCATTATTCAAAACGTGTAACAATGGTATCTACTTTTTGCCACCCTCAATGACCTTCGATCCTATGTTATTTTCTTAGGTTTGGGTTTCTTTATATTTTTTTTTTTTCCATTTCTGGACACTTTTTTCTACCTTTTATTGATATAATCTTTTATATTTTAATATTTTAATTTATAATAAATATTATTTTTTTTAATTAATAAAAAAATAATGATAATTTTCAATGATAACATTTTTTTTTTTTAAACGGCTTTCAGTTATATGAAGAATCAAAATGCAATGCAAAACATGACATTAAAGTAATCACTTTAACAAATATAGGATGCCAAGGTAAAGTATGATTCAAACATAACGCAAAAATGAACACTATGATTTATAAAACATGATGGAAAGTGTACTATGTTGATATATATAATGACTATAAGGAAACAAAATACAAAATGGTGTAAAAGCACTCACTTTAATTTCTATCAATTTGTAGTGTAAACTTAAATGTATTCTATACCTAAGGAATTTTGGGAGGAAGAAACATTGGAAGGAATTGGAAATATGGTAGGACAATTTGTAAAAAATCCACAAAACTTGTAAGGTATATTTCCTATGCAATGCAAGGATTTATGTACACATGAACATAGAGGAACCATTGTCAAAATCAATTGACATCTATTACCATGACATGATCTAGAAGCAAACCTTAAACTATGAGCATATTCCCTTTAGATGTGGACGATGTCACAAATATGATGCCTATTTAGGGACTACCCTCTAATGGAACCCACTCCACCATTAAATTAGTAAGAGAACAAGGACTCTAAAATTGTTTTCAAACCCTAGCCTCATGGGAGAAATTGGAAAACCCCTTTGTCTTTGCACTCTGACAAGAGTCCCAAAACTAGAAACATTGTTTATCTGCTGCCCAACCTAGATCCATTAACAAATCAAGAGCCATCATAAGCTAACCATACTAAAAACCATGATCTTGTTATGCAAGAGCAAGAGGCATAGACGAATCCATTGAAGAATTTGAAAGCATCTCCAAGAAATCCAACAAAGACTTTAGAGCTAGTAAATCAAGAAGTAATCATGATAGAAGCGAAGCTAGAACCAATGATCGAAGAATGAGAGGATATACACCTAGATGATTTAGACCTACCAGGAATGACAAAGGCCTGGAAAGGCAAAGATCCCCACTCAATCCCAGAGCATCAAGTCAAAATACTATGAAAACCTTATCTTTAGGTACAGAAAGATCCCAAGCATGAATGTTTCCAGCTCTCATTTAGGATTCCAGACTCATTCCTTTAAAGAAACTCCTTAAGTGCATAAAGAAGATAAAAGAAAGAGGAAAAAAAGCAATCAACAAATCCTCGAAGAATTGGGATAAATGCTAGTAAACTCAAGAAGAATAGAGTTGATAATGGAAGTATATGCCTCCACCAACCCTCTCTCTAAATCAATATCATCTCCTGGAACATAAGGGGCCAAAATGATGCAGGAGCATCAACCCCTAGGCAACCATTCTTCCCTGGACCCAAAAGGGTTTATGTGATTTTCCAAAGGGAAATAAATTTTCCTCAAACATATTTGTATAAAATGAAAATAGTGGGTTTTTTATGTATTTAAATGAGTCTTGATTCTAGAAAGAATATGGATTGTTAGGCTATTAGGATATTTTTGTTTAGCTAGTGTTATGGCCAAGTAGGCTTTTGTAAAGGTAATAAGTGTTAAGTTGAGGTGTTACGTTGTTGGGACAAATGTCCAATTTATCTTTGCTTTATTAGGATATTTTCTTAGTCAATTGGAAGATATGCATATCTGTATAATCAAGAGCTAGAGAGTGAGCCCTGGGGATTAGAGAAAAATATCAAGGAGTAGAGATCGAATAGATAATGAGAGCTTGGGCAGTGAGTCCCTCTAATTTCTCTATAAATACCATTTTGTAAGGAATAATAGAATGAATTAGTTATGCTTGTACATGTGTGTGTGCCTCTGGTTTTTTCATGTGTCCCATATGCATACTCTACGAGAACAAAACATATAAGTTGGAAATTGGCATAACGAGAGTGCATATTCAGTAATCACTCATATCAAATCAAGGAAGAGTTATTAGCCTATTCGAAGTGTTTAAGGGAGAGCTTCTACCATGAAGTACAAGAAGAGGAGATTCACGATTGAATCCCAAGCTAAGAACGAGAGTGGAAAAATGAGAATAATTATCGAAAAGTCCAAAGTATAAGTTTGTCAGTTCACAGGGAGATCGTCTTCCAAGGTCTAAATTAAATCTCAATCAGTACACCACAATTCTATTGTGTTGTGTCATATTCTAAGAGAGGGTGGAATTGTGAGTACATACCCCCCTTTCTTCGCTTACGTCATAGGGGTGCCCCCCCCCCCCTACAAACCGTCAATTACATTAGCCAAACTATAATTTTTTATTTGCATAGCATAACGTCGCATCTAAACACCAAGTGAAAACCCCCCTCCACTGACGGCACATGAGGAAGCCCCCACAATTGTTGTGAAACATATATTTTGGTTGAGTAATCATGGCCATTGATTTGGGGGCCCCACATCCAATGAGTGAGGTATAGCTGCGATAGTTTGGACCCGTGGACGATGGACTAGGACCATGGTTAAAAAGGTTCAGAGGCTAAAGTAAAGATGAGGTTGTGTGGAAGTGGTTATGTGGAAGTAAAGAGGGCAATACCAAGCTCGGGATGATAAGCCCTTAGTCACAAATGATGGGCTTGAGAGAGGTGAACATATGTCGGTTTAGCGCACTTCTTTGGATCAAGGAATGCTTTGTCGATCTTCATTGCAAGTAAATTTTTCATGTCGATTCTATTGCTTGTCTTTGATGTTTTTGTTGTCGATCTTTCTTTCCTTGTTGGAATTTCACTTCTTTTTAATTTCTTTACTGGAGTTTCAGTTCATTCTTTCTTCTACAACTATTAAGTTGTTGTTGCAAGTTGTGACTCCTCACATTCTGTAACTCTTCATATTCTAGTCATGATTAAGACAAAATCTATAAAAAAAATTGTAGATATTTCCTCTCAGCATTTCTAGCATTCTATCCTGTTGATGAACTTGTCCTTGAGCCATTCCAAGATAGAGTACACTTCTAGAGGCAAAGACCTAAATGTCAAAGAAAATTGCTCATAGAAAAGACAAGTTTTCCTTAAGAGCACACTCCTTCAGCACGAAGAATGGTGCCCTCCTTGAGTGCATGAGCTCACCCTAAATCCATGAGTGCTTTCACCTTCATATCTTCAGCATGCTCCCTTGTGCCCTCCTTTTCCTCTTGAGCTAATGAGTGTACCTCGAAGCATGGCCCCTTCATTCCTTTGGAGTGCACCCTCTTAGCCTCTTTGAGCGCATGAGCGCACCTTGAACTCACGAATGACCTTCCTTCGTGCTTTGATAGTGCATTATGTACCCTTGATGATCTCTCTCCCTTGCTTGAGTGCATGAGCGCAGCTTGAAGCCTCTAGTGATCCTTGAACTCCCCTTTGTAATATGACAGTGTTCCCTCCTTGTTTTGAAGAAAAATTCTAGCATGTACAAGTCACCATGTCCCCTCGTTGATAGGCTTATACTCTTAGCTACACTTTATGGCTTTGTGAATATGGTCTGCTAGGTTATTGCTTGTAATAGATAGAAGATTTCGTTAATCTAATATTTGCCGCTATAAGTGTGCTTCCATGTATAGGTGTTAAAGCTACTAGTCTCATTACTCTTTCATCATTTTTTGGAACAATGCCTCCTGCTACACGTTGAGTGGCCTCAAAAGAAAATTCAAAAGCAAGCACTGAAGAAGCAATAGAAGTTACAAAGCCCTCCATTCCTATTCTCATAGATACACAATGCTTCATAGACAAATCCACTAAGATCACATGGAAAGACATCAAAGACACATTCGTGCAGAAAAAAATTCTCTAAAAATTTGGAATTTTGGAAGTATACATCAACATCAAGTGATCCATGATACACAAGATTGCATGCATGTTCCTAGTCATTCCTTGTGCGTATGTAATTGAATGGCTTCTAACACACATGGATGATTAAAATTTGGTGCTCAGTAGTGAAATTTGAGGTCAGTTTGCCACCTATTATGAAGAGGATATGTCAACTTATTACAAGATGCTTAAGCCCACTAAGTATGCCAATAATAACTTCTACACTAGATGGGCTAATCTCGACACAAGTGACATCATCAAGTATTGGTATCCAGAACCTGCCAAGTTCCAACACCGCCCATTTGTCGTTTACCTGACCATGATTCCCAGGGATGTGTATCAGTACCTTATTGCTATGTGTTGTTGGCTACATGGGCAAAAGAATGTTGAAGTATTTGAACAAAAATGGATATTTATGCTCAATTTGGTTGTTACACGTGGTAAAATATTCAACTGGGCAAATATACTTTTCTTTGAGTTGCAACGTCGTGTTAGGCAGGCTAAAGCATCTCTAAGGGAAAACCAGGCATCATATTTTTATATGTCCACATGGGATTTGTGCACGGTATGCATTCTCGGGAATGTATTGGAATTGGACCCCACAAGGAAAGTTCCTAGTTTACTCCATTGCATGTTGTTATCAGATTTGAGTTTCACAAGGGCATACAATATATTGGCAGAGTATTTCTTCACAGTCATATTTCAGTTGGTATATGAGATCGATCCTCGTTGCATGACCGACTAGGTGGATTTGTTATATGATATCGCAGATTGGTTTGTTGCGGTAGAAGGTACCTATATCATATGCTTTGGATGTCATATTTCTCCTCATATTATGCCACGATATGTGATTAATAAGGTGGTCCTACAATAAGTATCTTATCAATTGAATAAATGGTTGTCAGAAGTTCTTCACAGAAGGAAGAAGGCCCCTTGGCCCACTTTCCCTTTGAGGATAAGATTATATGAGTTGAAGAGCCAAAAGGCGGCAAATGCATAAATACAAGAGTTGGACCGCTTACACTTTGCAATCAAAAAATTTCATGGGTATGACCCCAGAAGAGTGTGCAAGGAGCATTGTGATAGGATTGGCTTTTCTTGGGGATATTCATCAATGACTACCACTAAATATGAGAAGGTGAAGAATTTGTACAATGTAGTAAGAACACATCCAGGAATTGAAGCTAGTTCCCCCCAAGTTCCACCAGCTCAAGATATGCATGTACAAGAGGCACCACAAACAACTTCAAGAAAATATTGTGACTAATAGGAAAAGGATAAAAAAATTATCCAACGACAGAAAGTAGCATAAAATGGAAATTTGATCCATTGAATAGGGGAGATTTTGAAGTTGAACAGGAAAGGAGAGAACTAGAGGAAAAGATGTAACTGGAAGAAGAAGAGTAGAAGAAGAGTAGCAAAGGAAGTCATGGGAAGAGGAAGAGACACATAGGCTGGAGGAAGAACAACTGACTCAGGAAATAGAGGAATAATTGGAGGAATATGATACCATCCAACACATAGATCATGAACCAGGTTCTCCTGAAGAACCTCCTCTTACGGGGGCCATCTCCCATTTGGTGAGATGGAATCACACCTCCACCTGAGGACCAAGTAATGGATGAATGTAATGTCACGTTTGATCAGATGAAGAAAAGAATCATGCAGCAAAGGTGAAGATACTTCCCAAATGATCCTCATAATATGGTCTTTGTATCTGTTTGAAAATGTGATAACTATAGACATTAGAAGGAATCCCCAGGAAATCATGGCAATTAATGTCTATTTTGCTACAACAACATAGGATAAATCAAGGTATTTGTTGAATGATAATGAATGAACGAGGAAAGAGTTAGTTGCAGTAAAGCAACAAGTGGAACATCTCGATGCAAAAAACCAACTACTATCTTCCCACAACTTTAATACAGCAGAATGGGAGTCAACCATACAGGAGGAATTGGGGCCAATGGAGGATACCATGGCATAATTGTATGATGAAATGATACTTCTACATGAAGTAGTGGCGCCCCTCATTGGTATACAGAAGAAGGCGCAAGAATTTCTAAAAATATTAAATGTGGTAAATGGATTGCACAATGGCTTAGATTCTCTCGCACAAAAGCACGGGATGCCTTCAATGGGATAACTTGGAGAGATAAGAGGTAGGTAAATAATCTTTCAGGAAACGAGGCAGTACATTGACCAAGTCAAGCAGGCATCAGCACAAGAAGGATTGGATATCACTAAAAACATTATTCTACAATATGCCATTGCACCAACTAAATTTCACATCAGGTTATCATGGCTATGGAATAGTGTACAATCAAACTCCAAATATATATTGACAAAAGCAGTGGTGGCAAGGATGTGATTTGCAGCAGACTTGTCAGTTTAGATCAAAGTCATTGTCACAGAGTTCAAAGCATGGCATTAATACATTACCAATGAGCTCCATGAAGAAGTAATTGACTTATCTTTTTGAAAACATCTCTGTCCTTTTAGCAATTTTGTCTCATATAAGCACTGTCTTACATGTATTTTGTCTTTTGTAATAAGTTTTATGTGATGAGGTCCAAGGGACACATGTGGAATATGAAAAGACACATATTGAATGTAAAGGGTCATGTATAGAATGTGAAAGGTTGCATGGAATCCCATAGGTCATAGAATTTGAAGAGTCATTAGGAAACTCAAAATTCATTGTTATTTATTATAAATAGCTCTTCATAACTCAAGTAAATGGCTTGGATTCTTAGAATATTTCCTTGGCTTCTCTTGTATCACATAGGAGATAAATCATTCTTTAGAGAAGCAAGTTGTGGCTTCATGTTCCATTATTGGATCTATCGTTTCACCTGTGTAGCAACATACTTGGAATCTTTCATTTATAATCAAAAACCACTTGAGCCAGCACTTCTTCATTCTTGTATTGTGGATGTAGTAAGACTATTCTCATTATGTTTTTGGTATATGTTGGAGTAATTACATACTAATACTAATGAACTATTTTGTTGCTTAGATATGGATATTATTGAATGAGTATTATTATGATTTTTTACTATTGTTGTTTATCTTGTGAACTAATTTCTAGGTAAATCAACAAGTGTTCTCTTCCGCCCGTGGGTCTCCCTTATGATAGTATCATTACTTCCCTAATCGGAGGCTCATTCTCTTTACAAGTCATGGACATTTCTAGTGCATTCTACATTTGGTGTCACATGAATCTTACATACTTGTTGCCCCAAAAAGGTGTTTGTAATCCCTTGTGTATGTGTTGTAACCAAAGTGTATCTCTATAACCTTAGCAATGGTGGTCGGACCATATAGTTGGATGGGACTCCTACACCAAATGGTGTGAGGTCTAATTGGGACATCATATTGAGATGATCCCCTGCATATTGACGATATCCAACACCATCAACAGGAAGTTAGGAAAGTTGTAACAGAGAACAAGTAGTGTTCTTAAGGATCGTGGCAAATAACCCTTGCAATAGAGAGGTTGCAGAGAGAAAAGTTATTTCCAGATGAGGTTGGGAGGTGACAAAGGAAGACCTCAAAGAAAAAAATTGGATTTCTCGAGGTAAGCAAAGTGAAACAACCAGAGGAGCGTAGGAATCTTGAGAGTTCCAAAGGAAATGAACCTGTGATACCAAAATGCCAACTCAAAGGAGAGAAGCTTCGAGAGGTGTCTTGAGGAGGTTTGTTTGCAGCTCACAGTGAGCATGGAGAAGCTCATAAAGAAGGAGAAATAGGCAGCCATCGATGGTCATGTTAAGGGTTCAAGTGAAATCCATGAGAGAATGGACAAGGATGCACAGGTGGATGGCATCAAGAGAAGAAAGATAATCCAAGAGGAGTTTGACATAAAGATGGTTGAGTTGAAAGAGAGACTCAATGTGATAAGCATACTACTACAATAGAGGGAGAAGGAAGACCAAAGATATGGATGGAATGTGAAGAAAAATACCCAATGGAATATTAAGCAGTTATATGCCAAAAAGATAAGAATAAAGTTGAGGCATCTATTGTGTGCTCTGTTGAGAAATGAAAAATTCATAGCAGTTGAGTGTGAAGAGGAAGAGAGGGTTTACTATTGTGAACCTAAGCAAGGAACACTCCTTGGAGAAGAATATGAGGAAGGTGTTGAGGATAGATTGTCTGAAAGTCTCATGGACTATATGAAAAGGTGCCAAATGGGCAAGAAAGCCTCATGATTTTAACACTAATGTTTTGTGTATGGTTGCGGGTCATGAGAATGAAAAAGAAGGACAAACATCTAGGGTTGTCATAATGATAGAGGGGAATGAAGAAATGCTTTCCCAAAGCCTTGGATGAGGATGGAATTACAAATCTATCATACTAGAGGATGAGACAACATTGTCTCATAAAGGCAATCAGAGGGAGAAGGACCATACATAATGAAAGGAATTAAGGTTGAAGATAATGTAAGAAGCTAGATGGCCTCATGTTTTTAAAAATAATAGGTTGTATGTGAGTTCAGGTCATGTACCTGATGGATAGTCATTTGAAGTTGTCATGAAGATGGAGAAAAATGGAGGACAAAACCAAAATTTTGTTCTAAAGGAAGATTGGGAAACATTGTCTCATAGTGTTGATGAAGAATAGAAGTTGTTGAGGGAGGCAGATGTAGAAGAAGAGATTCCCATAGCATATGAAAGGACAAAGATTATTTTTAGTTTTCAAATTGACTATGTTTATGTAGGACATGAGGATGGGAAAAATTTTCAAAAGACAGAGAAGAGGGGAAAATTTCTTTCAACAGAGGAGAGACAATTCGTAGATGTAACAACCCCTAGTTGGTTTTCCATGTAAATAAAATAAGACCAAGATCATGGGACATGTATTCCAAGTTGATTGTTGGGAAAAGCATCATAATGGGCATCACTTCCAGTTTATAATGGCTAAGGAAATTGGCAAAGGCAAAGTGGAAATAATTGGAATTTTATTTATCAAAATAAAGAAAAATAGGAGAAAAGAAGGTGAAGAGACACAAATTTGCAAGCAAAGGAAATTATAGGAAAAATGAAAGAAAATGAAGACAATAGAGGCATCGACGATAAAAACGCACCTAAGAATCAATTGACAACTTTTGCCTCATACTTTTATCAAGATCAACAACGAGAAGGAAAAAGCACTTGGACAAGAAAGTGAGGAAAGCAAGGGTGCACAAGAGAAAGCTTGGACAACGACACTAAGGATAGAAACTAGTTGTGGATTGCAGGTAACAGTATGCATCTAAGATTTAGCATATTTGTTTTTGGATGAATGGTATACGCATGTGATTCTCTGGTTATGTCTTGTCATTGGCATGGATATTTCCCTGGATTGATAGTGGTTTCAGCCTTGCCTTTCCATTTCCTAGATAGCCATGGTGTTATGGGTTTTTCCACTTGTTGCTTTTCTTATTGGTGCTCATTTTTGTTATGGTTGTGGGTTGGAACAAATGCTTTAGAAGCCCTGGAACAATTTGGGTTGAGTTACTAGTCCTAGAGCCTAGGTTGGGACAAACGCTTTGGGGCCCTTGGTGGGTTGAGTTACTAGTCCCTGGAGCCGAGTTGGACAAACGCTCTGGAGCCCTAGAAGGTTGTGGGTTGAGTTACTAGTTTTTGGAACCTTGGACAACTTGGATAGAGACCAATCTGGTTGATGTTAATGATTTCCAGACAGTAGAGGTAGAATCACTATGGAGGAGGGTTAAGGTGGTTTGGCCTCTACAAGTCCTAGTTTGGTTTTGTTTTGGTTTATTCCATGAGATCCCACATTCATGCTTAAAATATGGCACGGGGGTGATTAAAAGAAAGAAATATTTGGTTCAGACCAATATATGGTTGGGTGGTACATGGAAGTCCCTGACTTGGTTGGCTTTATGCATATGTTATAATGTGTTACTTCTTATTGAGAGAATGAACACAAGTTTTGGTTTAAGGTGTTGATTATGTGACTAGTTTGTCATGGCTCCATTATTGTTAAGTGCATGTTACATGCATGGCGTATTTCTTGTTTTATGAAGTGCTCTTGTTATTGATATTGCTCATGGTTTTGACACGTTCATGGATATTTTATATTGATGCATGAGCTAATCTATGTTTTATTGCAGTTAGTATGAGAGGGAAACAAGCCTTCTCGATGAACATCTTATGAAACTAATGAAATAGTGAACAAACTATCATAACATGTGAAAGGAAAGTTAGACCCCATTTCTGTAATTTCATCTTGGAAGTTGGGTCATGCATAGTAACTCTCAACTCATATTTACCCATGGTAATTATGTTAAAGTGAGTAAATGTGGCGTGGGGTGTTATAGTAGAGAATGGCTCAAAGGGAGAAGGGAAGACATAAGAGTTTCTTCTCAAAATTTGATGCAAGGATAAACGAGTTTATTTCGTAGCCCTGCAAATAATTGACAAGGGAAATCATGACAATAAATAAGAGAAGCCATGCTGAAGGTAGAGAACAACCCTCAAAAGATGTTGTAAAAGGGAGAGTAGATAAAGAGGATGACCACATGAAGGAAAAGGGACAACATTCCCCTGAAATGTTGTATTCCATAAAGGACTAGTTAGACAATCCCAGAGTTGAAGAAGACTATATAGAGGGTGCAGTTGAGACACGAAGAGGGTAAGGTGCTTAAAGCAATATTTTTTTTTTATAATTTGCATGATGAAAATACTACTAGGAGTATAATTATGTATGTAGAAAAGGGACAAAAAATGTTTTTAGGAGAAGGAGAAAAAGGGGAGAATGAGACAAATTTCTCATATGAAAATGAAATTTTATCTTATTTTATTGACATCTAATCATCATGATTGGGTGAATAAGTGTAACTAATGTAAATAAATAATGGAAAATATGAAGAGTCACCAAGAGATGAAATGAACAGTCTCTCCCTCATGTATGTAATAAAGACCAACCTGAATGAATATAACAAATTGTTTTTGGAGGAGTTACTGCCTGGTTTGACATGGTATCAGAGCCAGTGCCATTTTGGCTTCCCTCTGCTTTGTGACTCCCTATTCTACCTATGATACTCTGAATCCTATGCAGACTCGCTAGCCTAGCAGCTCTGACACTTCCACTGGCCTGAATGCATACAAAACACTGCTCTCTATCTATTATTCACCTGCATACAAAACGTTGCTCCTGTCGTTGATCTCTATAAATCAATTACTTGCTGCATAAGTGTATATGACTTTAACTATGTGTTGAATATTTTCAAAAAAAAATCGGTGGAAACGCTATCGAAATTGTAGAAGTTGTTTGATGCAAACAGGTTGTTGTCAAAATATATTGAAATATGCATTAATGACTACTGACAGTTGGTGCGTGAAGGCATAGAAAACCAACCCATGTTGCATTGAACTGTGCGAAGGCCATGGTATATATGTTGCGTTGAACAACAAGGTCGTTCTAGTGCCACAGAATATTCATTTGAAGGTCGTTCTGGTGAATAGTGGAAGTTGTTACAAGTGTGGAGATTCTGGCCACTTTGCTAGAGACTGCACCAATGGTGGCGGTGTTGGTGCTGGTGGCAACATTGGCGGTGGAGGGGGCAGTTGTTATCAGTGCGGTGACTTTGGTCATTTTGCTAATTGCCCTAACCATGAAGGTTAGGCATATCGTAAGCCTGCTCCAGTTTTGGATGGTATCGGATGGTATCACTATTTTAATACACTTTTTTTTTAATACATCATTTTAATACATGTGCATTGCCTCTGTTGTGTAATACTGCGATGCCTATTCAATCCATAGTGGTTTGGAGCTCGATGCTTGGCACTTAGTCATTGACTTGGATTGTGACTTGTAGCTGAATAAATCTTGGTGCATTGGACCTAGTTTGAATACTCTACGTTTTTCATTATAGTACTATGTTTCAATATAGTATTGTCATACCAATGCCCCTTTCAATTATAATTTTTTTTTTTGCAAAATTACCACCAAAAGTACATTTCTTTCCAGCAAAAGTATTTTTACAACGCTCAAATTTTACAATGCATTCAATCATATCTATTGTGGGAGTAGCTCTCACTGGCAAGGAGAACTATCCTGAGTGGTCCCAGAAGATACAACACACCCTCATTTTCAATGAGTTGTGGAAAGGAGTATGTTTTGGAGACGGAGACAAAGAGCCAGAACAGCAAAGCCTATGCATTAATTGTAGCATCTATAAGTGAAGAAGTGAGTCGCCATATTTCACCATTTTCAACTGTTTTTGAAGCTTTACAAAAGCTAAAAGAACTCTATGACTCATATTCTGCACTTGAAGTTGTTCAACTCATGATTAAGTTCTTCACTCTTGAATTACAAAATAATAGTCCTCTTGCTCTTGCATCTCAAGTAAAATCTATAATGCATGGTATCAAAGCCACTAAGGTTGAATTGTATATTCCTCTTATCGCTTTTATCAAGGCAAATTATCCTACTTACTCCATTTATCTTGAGTCATTGCAAGAAAATGGAAATCTCAAAGATATTACCTTTGACTCTCTTGTGAAAAAATTTGCTGAAAGAGAGAAAGCTTTTGGAAAGAAGACAACCCCTGAATATTCTGAAGAGGCTATGTGCCTTGCTCATAAAGAAAATAATCTTGCCCAAGATTCTTCTAGAGGAAAATGTGGTCGAAGAGGAAGAGGAAGGTATTTCAGAGGCAGGGGGGTAGGCAATCTCAAGGAGAAAAGTCATATTTGCACTGCATACGCTGCAAAAGAAATGGATCACATGATTGCTCTACATGCAAGTTACCTTGGGACAAAATTGAGGAGCAAAGAAACCAACCCAAAGGTAAAACCAATGACACAAACAAAGGTAAAGCACCTGAATCCGCTCATTATGTTGTGGCACAATGTAATATTGGAGTAAATGAAGACTTATTTAATGCTTCACTTCCTTCTTGGAAAATGATTGGTTGTTTGATTCAGGAGCAACTTGCCACATGACTCATAGAAAAGATTTTTTTGAAGAATTTACTGACAATGTTGATGGAGCAGCATACTTTGCAGACCAATCAAAACTCAAGCCATCAAGGCTTGGCACAATTAGGCTCAAATTGCTTGGTCTTCCAGACTTTCTTCTGCATCATGTTCTATATCTGCCACAGCTGAAGAGAAACTTGTTGTCGTTGGTCCACATCCGCCAGCAAGGTCACTCCATTCACATGTTTGATGGAAAGTTTGAGGTGAGAAAAACATCTGACCACTCACTTGTTATGAGGGGAATAGAAGAAGAAAGGCCTCTCAAGCTGCAGGGTACCTCTACTCGTGCACAACATTTCTCATACAACTCTCATTATGAAGAAGGTACACTTCAATCAAGTTCATTGTGGCATGCTAGATTTGGAAAGTTGAACTATGACAGCCTCCGCTTGTTGAAGAAAAATGGTGTTGTTGGTTCGCCTACAATTCCTGGGAAACTTAAGCAATGTGATGCTTGTATTCTAGGAAAGCATAGCAAACAGTGTTTTCATGATTTACATTCAATAGCACATAGAAAACTTGAACTCATTCATTCAGATTTATGTGGTCCAATGCCTGTTCCTTCTGCAAATGGAAATAAATATATGATGACATTTATTGATGACTACACCATAATGTGTTAGATTTATTTATTGAAGAACAAATCTAATGCTTTTCAAACATTCAAGAACTTCCATACATGGATTGAAAATGATGCACAATCTCATATTGGCTCCATTCGCACTGATAATGGAAAAGAATACACTTCAAATGAATTTGAAAACTATCTTCGCCAACATGGGATCAAACATCAAACAACTGTGCCTTATAATCCGCAACAGAACGGTGTAGCTGAAAGAATGAATAGGACATCTTAAATATGGTGCCTCCATGATGTTTTCAAAAATGGAAAATGATGTTGGGCAAGCAGTTCTATGTGTTGTATATATAAAGAATAGATGTCCATCTAATGCTATTAGAAACAAGACTCCATATGAAATGTGGTATGGGCACATTCCTTCGGTAAAGCATCTCAAGGTCTTTGGTTCCACCTGTTATGCCTTGATACCAAAGGTACATAGAAAAAAACTCGGTGCAAGAAGTTGTAAGTGTATCTTCATGGGGTATTCAAACACCTCCAAAGCATATCTTTTCTATGATGAAGTCAATAAAAAGTTTGTTGTATCTAGAGATGTAATCTTTCTTGAAACATCCAAAACTAACAATGTTGTTGAGCGGCAACTTGATCGCTTGGATAGATTCGCAAATGCAAAATATTTTCAAGAATTTGATAATCAGATTCCACATCTTGAAGGGGAGATTCCTATACTAGATCAATCTGTGGAATCTTCTTCTGAAGCACTCTCTCCCACGCATGAAACTCCGACAATGGATGATACTTTAAGTGATGTGATTGATAGAATTGGGAGACTCAATCTTGATTCAGTCCCAACTCAATCAACGGAGCAGCCTAGACCATTTGAGAAAGATCCCCCAAAGTGGCTGACAAAGACACTTGAAAATGTTCATCCTAATGAGGTTGGAAAGACAGGAACTAGAAATTCAAAGCAGCAAAATGGAGGTGATGTAGATGACTCTGATTCACCTATTGATATGGATGTTTCTTATGATTGTGAATTGAATTTGTCTACATATTTCGAACCAACTTCCTTCAAAGAAACTGCTTCTCATGATGAATGGAAAGAAGTGATGCAAAAGGAGTATGATGCCTGATAAAGAATGGCACTTGGAAGCTGGTTTATCCTCCATTAGGAACCAAACCTATTGGCTGCAAGCGGGTCTACAAGAATAAGTATAAAGCTGATGGCTCACTTGACAAGCACAAAGCCAAGCTTGTGGCAAAAGGTTTTGCACAGAAGGAAGGGGTCAATTATGAGGAGACTTTTGCCTCCACAACAAAATGGGCTACCATCATGACACTCCTTTCCCTAGTAGCTCAAAATGGTTGGAAAGTCCATCAAATGAATGTAAAAACTGATTTCTTGAATGGAGATCTAAAAGAGAATATTTTTATGTCCCAGCTTGAAGGATTCGTTTTGAAAGGACATGAACATAAAGCATGCAAACTTGTGAAATCCTTGTATGGCCTCAAACAAGCACCGCGAGCCTGGTATGAAAAACTAACCGAGCATCTTCTTAAACTCAATTTCAAACATTATGATCTTGATGATGCAACTTTATTTTTCAATAAAGTTGGCAAAACAGTTGTATATCTTGTGGTATATGTAGATGATCTTTTGATGACAGGGAACAATGAAAGCTACATTGCATCCATAAAGAAGCAATTGGGGAAAAGTTTTGAGATGATTGATTTGGGCTATGTTCATTACTATCTTGGTATTGAAGTAACCCAACATCTAAAGTCCATATTTATTTCTCAAAAGAAATAAATTGGAGATATGTTGAACAACTTTGGCATGACATAATGCAATCCTCTTACTACTCCAATGGAACAAACTTAAAGCTCACATCTATTGAAGGAAAATAATTTGAGGATGCAACAAAGTATAGACAACTTGTAGGAAGTCTCAACTACCTAACTACTACCAGACCAGACATTTCATTTGTTGTTGGAATCCTCTCCAGGTTTATGCAAAAGCCTCGTGAGGGACATTGGTCTGCTGCAAAAAGAGTTCTAAAGTACTTGAAGGGAACTCAAGACTTTCGAATCAAGTATACATAGGTGGACGACTTCAGCTTGATTGGATACTCTGATTTAGAATTTGATGGAGACAAAGAAACTGGGGTATCTACTTCAGGATATGCTATGAGTCTTGGATCAGGAGCTGTCTCCTGGAGATCACGCAAACGATCAGTTCCAGCAGATTCCACAACAGAAGCAGAATATGTGGCAGCAGTTGAAGCAACAAAAGAAATTGTGTGGCTCAGGAAAATTCTTGAAGATTTGCAGGTAAAACAAGTACAATCAATTCCACTCATGATTGACAATACCTCTGTAATAAAGTTGGCCAAGAACCCAAAGTTCCATGATCAAACGAAGCACATCAATACTGAATATCATCTGATTCGACATCATGTTGAGGCCAAAACAATCCATCTCCGTCATTGTTCCACAAATGAGCAAATTGCAGACATCTTCACCAAAGCACTTGGAAGAGAAAAGCTTGAACGATTTGGAACGATGCTTGGACTCACCAACATTCCTTCAGATTAAGGGGGGGAATGTTGACACCTAATCGTCATGATTGGGTGAATTTATGTAAATAATTAAATTAGAAATGTGAACAGTCATCGGGAGATGAATTGAACAGTTTCTCCCTGTTGTATATAACAAAGACCTACCTGATGGAATAATACACGAATCAGTTTTTGTTTTGTGGAGTTACTGCTTGGCCTGACAAATTTATTTCTTTTTCCTTTATTATCTTTGATATAATATCTTTCCCTTTCGGTAATAATATCTCTCTCTCTTTCAATTTCTATAAAAGTAATAATCCCTTTTTTATTTTGTAACTTCGTACCTTGGAAGTTAATTATCTTTTAATCAACATGAACTTTTAAAATATCCCTTTTAGTTTTAATCTTTTTAATAATAATGATTAATTAGTTTGTTATAATTAAATATACTATACCCTCTTATTATATGTATATAGTTCCACGAAATAATTTATTTGCTACTCTTGTGAACCAACGAATATCATTATATTTTATTTCTGGAAGGTTGTGTCTTATGAGTGTCGTTACGCCCTATCCTTCAGCGGTACTTCTTCTTAAGGCTGCACTTTAGTTATGATTTGTGCAATACGATTGTTGGGTTTTGGTATACTAGTTGGTAGTGCCCTAATTTTCACTCACTACATCCTAGTCAATTACGTCACAATGGAGTATTGACAGGGATGATAGTGTCCAATGAAAATAACACAACTACAAAAATCGAGCGGTGGTTGTATATGGATAGAAGCATAGAGGAAATTCAGCAGTAGCAGTACCCAAACTTGTTTTCATTATTCTTAGCTATGAACTGTATGAATATAGCGATGTGTTCCAACAATGTTTACCACTGTGGTGATAGTATGGCTGGTGAGGACTTCCAAACGGTGTGAACCGACTCTCAAAAATATTTCTTTCAGCGAGTTCCTTAGTAAACTCTACTAACAGTGGCTCAAATTCATAATTTTGGTATGTATGGTGGTTTTCTTATTTTATTTTATTTTCTTTTAAATATGTATGTACAATATAATAATTAATTGGATGTACATATAGACGCGGACAACTACGACAAGTTGTTTGACTTCGTTGGGCCACCGTACTACTGCAAATGAAGCGAACAAGAGCCGAGAGTGGATGGCTGCAAGGAATGGTTGGAGAACAACGTCGTTGATCGGTGCTGTTGTGCAGTGGGTTGCGGCATCTGTATGTATAGGAGCAACGACGAATGTGCTACAAAAATTGTGCGGGTGGTGCTTCTTGCGAAGACAATGGATTTGCTGTGTTTTGTTTTTTTTTTTTTGTTTTTTAATAATAGTAGTTTTCAAGTTTTTTATAATATAGCTTTTATTTTATTTTTTCTATTTTATACATAGAGATTTTTTTTATTATTTTTCTTTTATGTATACTTTTTTCTTATTTTGATTTTTTTTCTCTTTTCTTTAAATTATTTTTTGTCTCTTTATTTTTATTTTTTTTAATTAATTTTCTTTCTTTCTTTCTTTCTTTTTAATTAATTTTATGGCCAAAAGCCTAAATGACGAAATGGTGAAATGGAGAAACTCCAATTGTAGCGAAATGCTTGAACTGCAACAGCAATATTATTGACGAAGAGTTGATGGCCAAGGGCCTTGATCAAAGAGCGTGGCTTTGTGCAGCGGTGAAGTAGCCAGAGGATCAACTGCTCTGATACCAAATGAAACGAACAAAGTTCCTTCTTCATATTAATTACTCCAGAAGACTTGGAATATAAAGATATCCATGAGGATACAAATATTATACATTAAAATGTGTGAATAAGAATGATTGATACAATGAGAATGAGAGGATTTCTTATATACCAAGCAGGTGTCTCTTCATGGAGAGTCATGTCTCATTTAGACATGACTCTTCAACCTAATTACTAATTAACTATTCATTATTTATGATTATTATCATTTACATTCTTTTCTATATATTTATTCATAACAGAGAGGCACTCTGCCACCCAGATAGTTATACAAATGCTCCAATAACTTGAAAATCTAGGAAGTACAAGCGAACAATTTTCAGCGATACATGACAATGAGAGAAAAGACATCTGTTTATGGTAGTAAATTGACTGACATTAATCCTAACCATAAATCATAGCTGACATGCCTACATAGACAATAAAATATTATTATTGGTAGCTAACAAAATGGCTGACCACAGAAAATGGACTTGATGACACATTATATTGAAATTTTACTTATATGGGACAACTAACCTTGATGGACCCATCGGACCCAATGAAATGGTCATCTTTGTTTAAGTAATTTTATTTTGGGCCCTTGGCACAACACCTTTCAACAAGCCAGCTTCTAGGGCATTTTAGTTATTTGTGTTATTTTTCTGCTAATTCTTAGAGCATTGAGTGCCGTAAATTTTGCATAATTCATTTTGATAAATCCTCTATATCCTCAATCTCAGACGCTCTTGTATATTGAGAAATGTAAGTAGATATATGTATTTCCCAAGATTAAAGAGAAGATAGATCTCTGGTTGAAGGCCTCTTCCTAGTTTTTGATCATATTACTTTATGAAGGCAAATGAAGTATGTCCAAGTAGGTACTAACTGTGTCCTTCACCATGAGCTGCTTGCTTCTCTTGATACGGCTGTTAGATTGGCATATATGTTGTCTATCTGTCTTACATTTGATATTTAACATTTTCTAACTGTTCAGCTAGTAAGGTCCAAATGACACTTCTCTCCTGCAGGTTCCAATAGATTCTTGTATTGTGGGAAGTCAACACTCTGCCTTCTTGCAGCAGGTCTACACCTTACCTTTGTTGAAAAACCAATTCTTCCCATCTTCTTAAAGTGCACTGTTAATGGCCTCAGATATGCCCCTTTAATGGAGCTTTTCTTATTTACTTAATGTTGAACGTAATGCTTACTTTATTTATTTGTAGGCTTCACACATAACTGGAGGCATCTATTTAAAGCCACAGCAGCCAGGACTGTTTCAATATCTTGCTGTAAGTATATTAGACAGTTAAGATTGTATTCTGCCCACTGTGTTTTATGCGGAGATACCATAGCAACGGGAATATGGGCACTGCAATTTTCAGTTATCATGGGAAGGGAATTTTTACTCAGAGGCTTTCAAGTGGTTAGATATGAAGCTTGAAACCATCTTGAAGATAATACCCCTAGTTTCTAATAAGTTGAGATATTTAAGTATTCTTTCTTCTTTTGATATTTGCTCTTTCAAGGAATTTATGTCATTTTTTATTCAAGTAAAGATATATGTCTTGAAGAAGAGGTTTAATTGTGCTGAATGTTGTTTCATTGGTGAACTTTATCTCAATGCTGTATAGTTGGAATTTTCATGTACCTTGGAAGAGAGATAAGCTATTCAATGAAACTGTCATCACCAATGTTAGAGAGAATGATTGGTTGACATCGTGTTGGCCTTTGACCTTTGGCTGTAACTTGGATCTGAAATGAAATTTTTTCTTACTACTCTACATAAAGACTTTACTATTTGCATTTACTTCTGGGCTATGTGTCTAAGTTGTTTAGTATTTGCTTGTCAATTCAGATGGTATTTGCAACAGATTTGCACACACGCAGATTTTTACAGCTACCCAGGCCAACAGGAGTGGACTTTCGTGCTTCGTAAGTATTGACTTCCAGGGGATTTCTCGCAACTGTTTTTGGTGCAGATTATTGTGTTATGTGCCTGTATATTTTTGTAATGCACACATATACAAGTGAAATAAACTGATGGAGAAAATATGAAACATTGCTATTAATAAATGATGCTGCAGGAATAATATATCACCATTGTTTAATGTAAACAAGAATATTCAGCAGAAGCACAACCAATCTCAATCACGCATTACATAAATTTTCGATGCCATCATATCAGCTCTTCATTAATAATGATCAAAACCTACTTGGGTTCCCTTACTTGGAAAATGGCCCAAACTAACCGAAATACATACGAAAAATCTGGATCTGATCCAATTGATCAAGCCCTAGTCTTAGCTGATCTAGATCTCTGCACCCTAGCATTTTCCTCAGATCCGGCACACTTATCAGATCTTTTTGACTAAACCACTAAGATGCTTCTCTCAATGCCTTGTGCCCTTGTGTGTTGTGTCCTCTCCCTTGGCCTATCCTTTCTTTTATAATCTTGAGTTATTGATTCCCTAACCCTAGTCTCCAAAGTGATTAATGGTTGAGATTACATCTCAACATTGCTTGAGATTGATGATTGAGATTGTTGAATTTTCTACAATATGTGCAATAGAATACGATTTTCTGCCAGATAATTACTTCCTAATGATTTCCAACCAGTATATATTCCACTACTATCATTGAATAATGACAATTCAGAAAATCTCTATTGTAAATGCAACAGATACAATAAAGATCATAGAAAGACAACCATGCACAATAGGGACACAACAAATTTTACCCTGGGAAACCCAACCTTGGGAGAAAAACCCAACAACTTTTCCTTAAGAGAAATTATTTTTCAGTAAGGTTTACAAAATGACTAATTTTTTCTAGAAATCTATGCCAATAATCCAAGCCAAAATACTAGTCAAACTTGGGTCAATATTTAGCAAGTCAACACTGTTCAAACTGTTGATTTTCTAGTGCTAATTAGACAAATGTGAATATCTGCATCTAGTAATTACTTAGAATGATATATGTTGATGCCTAATCTTTAGTGATTAGGAAATTGTAAATAATGTAAATAAGAAATTAGGGAAGACGAAGAGACATTAGAATATGAATTCCAATAGTCTCCCACTCCTTGTATATATTCATGTTTTTCTTAATGCAAGTAACAATTTGTGGAGTTACTCAAACTTGGCGGACATGGTGTCAAAGCAATAGTTCCCAATTCAGCGTGTAACTCCTGCTATTATCTGCCATTATCCTCTGCCCCTCTGGTTGATTCACTAATTAAAACTCATGGTGTCAGAGTGATAGTTCCCAATTTAGCGTGTAACTCTTGCTATTATTTGCCATTATCCTCTGCCCCTCTGGTCGATTCACTAATTAAAACTCTGTTTCGTGAACCTGTGGCAATGCTCTGTTTGCTAAATGTTGAATGCTCTATCTCCTCCTTGTATGTTGATTCTCTGCAATTGATCCAGTGTGTATTTTGTGTCAATATGTTGTAGATCTACACCAGAATATTATAGATCTGATATGAAAATATAAGACAATGCAAATAAACCCAGATATGATATGAAATGATTCTTTATTATCAAACCCTTATGGTAGGGCAACACCATACATTCACTCCTTAAGGAAGGAGAACACTCCACAAGCCATATCCCTGTTCATACAAGAATACTTCTCTTCATGTCCCTCCATGTGGAGTCTCTAGCCTCTATATAGGCCTCATACATACAATACCATGCATCATTACCATGGTTTCCTCATACCATCAACTAATACCATGGGCCCCTTACATTATTATTAACTACTTGTGGTCCGTTACATGACATGGGTTAACCACCTTATTTATTACTATGGCCCATCTCATTATTACATTATTA
>APFE030849329.1:65692-95034 GCA_000404065.3 Pinus taeda | reverse complement strand
AAATGACTGATTTGGGCTATGTTCATTACTATCTTGGTATTGAAGTAACTCAACATCCGAAGTCCATATTTCTTTCTCAAAAGAAGTACATTGAAGATATGTTGAACACGTTTGGCATGACAGAATGTAATCCTCTTACTACTCCAATGGAACAAAACTTAAAGCTCACATCCATTGAAGGAAAATAATTTTAGGATGCAACAAAGTATAGACAGCTTGTAGGAAGTCTCAACTACCTAACTACTTCCAGACCAGACATTTTGTTTATTGTTGGAATCGTCTCCAGGTTTATGCAAAAGCCTTGTGAGGGAAATTGGTCTGCTGTAAAAAGAGTTCTAAGGTACTTGAACGGAACTCAAGACTTTGGAATCAAGTATACACAGGTGGATGACTTCAGCTTGATTGGATACTCTGATTCAGACTTCGATGGAGACAAAGAAACTGGGGTATCTACTTCAGGTTATGCTATGAGTCTTGGATCAGAAGTTGTCTCTTGGAGATCACGCAAACAATCAGTTCCAGTAGATTCCACAACAGAAGCAGAATATGTGGCAGTAGCTGAGGCAACAAAAGAAATTGTGTGGCTTGGGAAAATTCTTAAAGATTTGTAGGTAAAACAAGTACAATCAACTCCACTCATGATTGACAATACCTCGGCCATAAAGTTGGCCAAGAACCCAAAGTTCCATGATCGAACGAAGCACATCAATACTAAATATCATCTGATTCGACATCATGTTGAGGCCAAAACAATCCATCTCCACCATTGTTCCACTAATGAACAAATTTCAGACATCTTCACCAAAGCACTTCAAAAAGAAAAGCTTGAACGATGCTTGGACTCACCAACATCCCTTCAGATTAAGGGGGGGAATGTTGACACCTAATCATCAGGATTGGGTGAATAAGTGTAACTGATGTAAATAAATAATGGAAAATATGAAGAGTCATCGGGAGATGAAATGAACAGTCTCTCCCTCATTTGTATAATAAAGACCAACCTGAATGAATATAACAAATTGATTCTGGAGGAGTTACTGCCTAGTCTGACATATTTCCGTCCCAAGAATATGGAGTAGAGGCTTGTTTTGGGAAATAACCAGCAACCTACAAATAGTATATTTGCATATTGTGTTAAACACAACAATGTATATTGTTGTAGTGACCTCCTTATTTATACAAAAGTTGAGGTTACATATTTTCAAAAGGTGTCTAATAGCGAATGGAAATAGTAATGTAATGGAAGAGAAGAGGTAGCGATTGAATCCACGATTCTTTTGGAAATACCATTGCAATTAAGTAGTGTATTTCAACAACAATATGGGCTAGACACCGAGGGTGAGGAATTGAGAATGTTGGAGAAGGTACCTAGGAAATGGTACAGTGAAATGTTGAAGGACTTTGCATCAATAGAATAAATTAGCATCAATAGTATAAGATTTGGAAGCATGGACGATTTGAACAAACAACAGTCGTAGGGTAGCAACATCAATCGATGAGTGAACAGTTGCAAACCAAGGTATGAGATCCTAGAGGAAGCAACAATCAACAACACATGACTAGGAGGTCATGAAAATTTTCTACTAGTGGAGTCTGATGCAAGAGCATCAACCCCTAGGCAACAATTTTTTCGTAGACCCAAAACAGTTCATGATATTTTCCGAAGGGAAAGAAATTTCCTTCAAATGTAATTTGTATAAAACGAAAATAGTGGGGTATTTACATGTGTTCTGATTTTGTAAATAATATGGACTCTTAGGTTGTTAGGTTGTTTTTGTTTGGCTGGCGTTATGGCCAAGTGGGCCTTTGTAAAGGTAATAAGTGAAAAGTTTAGGTGTTAGGTTGTTGGATAGATGTTAAAGCTATCTTTGTTTTGTTAGAATATTTTATTAGCTAATAGGAAGATATGCATATATATACAACCAGAGAGAGAGAGGGAGCCTTAGGGGATTAGAGAAAAAGGTTAGAGGATTAGAGCTCAAATAGTTGATGAGAGCTCAAGAAGTGAGTCCATATAATTTCTCAAGAAATACCCTTCTCTGAGGAATAATAGAATGAGTTAGTTATGCTTGTAAATGTGTGTGCGCCTTTGGTTTTCTCATATGCCCTGCATGCATACTCTACGAGATCAAAACATATAAGTTGGAAATTAGCATAACAAGAGTGCTTGTTTGGTAATCAATCATATCGAAGCAAGGAAGAGTTGTCAATCTATTTAGAGCGTTTAAGGGGGATCTTCCACCATGAAGTACGAGATGAGGAGATTCGTGATGGAATCTTAGGCCTAGAGAGAGAGTGGCATGACAAGAAGACTTGTCGAAAAGTCTGAAGTAGAAGTTCGTTAGTTCGCAAGGAGATCATCATCCAATGTTTAAATTAAATCTTCAACAATTCACCACAATTTTTTTGTCAATTATCACACTTCTGAAGGAGGGTCGAACCATGAGTGTGTACCCCCTACAATTTTTCAATTGCATTAGCCAAAATACCATTGTCAACTTATAGAGGGGAACCTCGCAATAGAATGTCAAGTGCAGACCCCTCCCCCCTCTTCGTTGATGTCACAGGGGGAGGCACCCGCAATTATTGTGATCCATATATTTTGTCCAGGTAATTATGGCCATTGATTTGGGGACCCCACAGCCAACGAGTGGGGTGTAGTTGCACCAAGGGGAGAAATGACTCTAGTCCTGTGGGCGACAGAGTGGGACCATAGCTAACAAGGTTCAGAGGCTGAACTAAATCCAAGGTTACGTGTAAATGGTTATGTGTAAGTAAAGAGGGCAAGACCAAGCCTGTGAAAGAAGAAGAAAGAAAGAAATTATTTTAATGTCCACGAGGCTAAAGATAGCCTATGGGACAGATTGCTTCTTCATCTGCTTGATGTATTCGGTCCTTTTTCTGTGAAGCTTCAAACTAAATCCTCTCAGCATCTCGACAAACCCCTCGCTAAATAGATTATCCCAAGAGCTAGCTGCTAGCATATCTGCATAAATTTCCCTGTTGTCTTTAAAGGCCTCACATTCTAAAATGAAATTTTTTTATGTCTCCACTTTTCTAGACGAACAAAAAATGCATACTCTTTCCTCCCACACTTCCTTTGGCTTTTTCCAGCGCCCTGTTTCACAACGGAGTTGATGTGAATTAGTCCTTAACTGAGCAATGAGAATTTTGGCTCTCCAAGAGATATTAGCCTCTATGTATGCTTTTGGTTGATGACTATGAGTGGGATTAAACACTTCAATATAGTAATTTTTCTTTCTTCCTAGCTCCTTATCCCAAGTACGCTTGTGGAACTTTTCCATAACAAAGACTTTTATCTCTTTGTTGTTTATGGGACACGCATTTAAGCAAATACCCCATTTACTAAACAATTTGTTATTTTGTTGCATCCAAGTTTTTTTGCTCTTGCACAATCTATCATTAAAGACAACCTTAGGCCATCTACCCTCTTCCATTTGCACAATTTTTTTAAAATACCTTATGACTTGCACCATAGCAATTGCTTCAATAGGAGTAGTCCTTGTTTCACTTAACAAGATATCATAAGGAACTGCACTTTTAATCTTAAATTTGTTTGTAATCAAATGCTTCTGAATTTTCTTAATTTGTCTCCACTGCATGTCGGATGTACTGTTGGTCCATAGTTCACAACCATAGAGAATCACCAGAATCACTAGAAGCCCAAAAAGAGTTTGAGTGGTTTTCTAGTCCCATAACTCTGCCTCTCTACACCTATTTTGAAAAGCATAAAAATGCTTTCCAACCCCACAAATTTCTTTTCTATCTACAACCATTCCAGCTTAGATTTTTGTTGAAGTCAATTCCGACATATTTGTAATCCGCAATTTCTTCTAGAATGTTGCCTTCAAAGTAGAACTTATGTTGGTTAGGTTTCCTTTTCTTAGAGAAGACCACTACTTTCGTTTTTCTGATATTGACTTGCATCCCCACACTTCTACAAAAATGCTCAAGGGATATTAAGTGCTCTTGCAAAACCAAGAGCCGATTTAGCAATCAAAATAAGGTCATCTGCATACAAAAGAAGCCTTATAACAAACTTGCCCAAATAGACACCATCACCCCCTTGTGAATTTAACCACTCCTCAAGCTTGTCGATATATAAACCAAAAAGGGTAGGAGACAGTGGGCAACCTTGCTTGACCTCGATATCGCTTCTAAAACTTTCACAAATGCATGTTGACGTTCTAATTTTGACTTTCACCTCTTCATACAGCCTATGCACAGCTACTCTCAAATGTTTAGGAACCCCAAGTTCCTCCATTCTATGCCAAAGCTTATACCTAGGAACCGAGTCAAACGCTTTTCTGAAATCAACAAAGCAACAAAAGACTTCTCCCTTTTTCTCCCAAACTTTTTCAATGATGTGCCTTAAAGTTATACAATGTTCAACTGTGGAATGTTTAGATCTAAAACCTGTTTGCCCTTTAGCACACTTATCTCTTTCTTATGCCCACTTGCTAATTTTGTTTTCTAGCATGCTTCCAAATAACTTTCCAAACAAAGGGTTTATCATGATGGTCCTATAATGGGAGGGATTATTGACGTCACCATTCTTGAAAAGAGGTATTACCAAACGAGTTGTCCAATCTGTGGGGAGCCCTTGTTGTATGATGTTGTTGAAGATTTTTGTAATGTGGGGTGCAATAATCTTTGAGCCCCACTTTAGATATTCTGCTTGGAGTTTAGCCAAGTCTTTTGCTTTTCCAACACCCAACTTATTGATACCCATCTCTACCTCTTGTAACGTGAAGAGTTCAGTATCAGTGTTGACCAAGGGGGGAGGGTCAACCTTGGGAACCTGCTCATAGAGTTGTCTTGCATAGTCAACCCATTTAGAAGCTATAATATTATTTTCAATTTGTATCTTTTTCGATTGGAGTTCCTTCCAAAATAATTTGGGATTATTTTTCCCAAGGAAGATTAGTTCTTCCCTCCTTGAAACTATGAAATCGGCCTTTTTCTTGCTTAATAACTACTTGTAATCTTTGAACTTTATGTTATCCGTGTTTGACTCTTTCCACATTCTCCTTGCCTTTTTGCATTCCCCGTCAAACAAGCATTAACAGGAAAGCAATTTGTTTCAGACTTCTTAATTTTTGCTCTTTTGCACTTTGCAAGTGTGCATTGAATTAAATGTGCTAATTCATGACTATGAAGGCTGTGAATTGTAATTTCATCCTTCTCGAAGAGCCTCTCTAGCATCATTTTGAAGGTATTAGAATTTTCTGGGGTCAAAATAATTATGCCCTGTGGAGGATTTTGTTGGACATGCTGAATTTTTTACTCTAATTGTTTCTTTCCAATCCACAAGAAACGTAAATGAATTGGCTTGTGATCTAATTTCAAGTCCCACAACTGATCTCCAATCAAAACTTCCTCCATTTTCTCACACAAACCATGCAAGCAAATTACATAATCTACCACACTTGCTCCATTGTAAGTATTGCAAGTGAAATTACCAGACTTTGCCCATCCATTCAAGCCATTACAAATGACCAAATCAAAGGCCCCACATAAAGTAAGCAATTGTTCACCAAAGATATTGCAGCCCTTGTCCTCTGAAACTCTTTCCCATTGATGCTTACTTTCTTATGTAAGCCAAATAGGGTCACAATCATCTTTAGAACAAAGTATGCTAGCTTGCTCACACGCAGTCCTAACATTGAAATCACCCACTATAAGGACTTCACCTAGCTGTGAGTATGTTGCAATATCCTCTTTTAAGGCTGCAAATGAATATTTGTGGTCAAGCCCTCTACCTTTGTAGATTTTTGAAACTTGCGGCGCAAAATAGCATGTTGCAATTCTGATGTGGTTTCCATTTTCTGATATTTTAAACCAAGTAAATTGTTTATTTGAGTCTTCTTTTTCTAATTGAATGAGATGACCTTCTTTCTCCCTTACTAAAACCATGATACCCCCGTGCCCTTTTCCATTCCCTGCTGCCTTGTTCCACGCTGCCATCTCCTAGTATCCTTCAAATAGAGGTGTCTTGCACCCTTCATGCTCATGTGTTTCTATGAGGCAAATTATGTCTCTATCTTTCGCAATAGGCCCTAACCCAGGTCCTCGTCTCCATGGGTAACCTCTACAGTTCCAACAAACTAATCTTAAGGAAACTTGGGTATGACTTGATTGCTATTTGGTTTGATATGCAAGACTCACATTTGAATCTTCATCCCTGCTTTCGCATACTGACCTTGCTTTTTGGTTCCCTGTTGAAGAGTTTGTTGCCCCTTCTTTATTACCATCTCGCTGCTCTGTTTTGGAAGGGGGTCCAAACTGCGCTATCATAGCTTTGCCTTTATAAATCCATGCTCTCTTGCATTCATCTCTTGCTGCCCTAACCTTTCAAATTTCCTCCCTTCTTTCCTCCCATTGTTTTACAGTTAAATCTTCTTCTAGGAAAAAACAAGAACCCCTCAAGAGATGTTTCTTGCTTCGAATGATATATTTATCACGCAAGTTAGGCATAATGATTTTTATGGGCCTGTCACTCTCCCCGTTAAACTTACCCACCCTCCATGCTTGGAATATTTTTCCTTGCCATAGCAGCTTGTCTTTCAAGAAGTTTTTTGCAAGGTCAAGAGTACATTCATTTTTCCCATAGTCTTTCACCCCTTTAATAATCATGTTTGTTCCCCTATTTTGTCTTTCTTTTCTTTTGTTATCTTGCATGTTGTCAACCTGAATATTTGTTTCTCCTTCCTTATTAGCAGAATTGCTAATAACTTGAGTCCAAGTTTTGAAAACTTTGGTGTAATCTCCTTTCATTTCTTCTCTTGCGTTCTCTTCTTGGTTGTTTATTTGGGCAATCATTTTCCCTTTATCCTAGGATGATTTCACATTCACCCCCTTTGTACTTTCCACTACAAATTTCTTTATGTTTTGCACATCCGCCTTCATGCGTTGCCATTATGTTTTCCCTATCAGGAGAGCTTCCTGTAGCAATGCCACTTGTTATTTTAAAACTTTATTTCTTTTTGCTAAAGCCTTGTTCTCAACTATTATTATATGAATTTTATGATCTCTTTCCTGCCCTTTAACTTCTAAAACCTCCAACCTTTGTTTTGCATTTAACAATTCTTCCACATAAAGCTCAGATGACCAGGTGAGAGGTGTGAATGTGGGACTATATAGGTAGAATGGTCAATGACTTTTCCTTTGGACTTCTTGTTGCCACGTGCTTGTAGAGGAGACTTGTTTGAGGTGCTTTTTGCGAAGGGCTCGAGTACTTTTCTTTTAGACCATTCCTTCCTTGTTTGCTCCCATTTTAGGCAGGCTATTCTTCGTTTTAAAATGCCCTAATATTGTTTGGCATTGACCCAAACCCACTTCCCAACTTTGGCGGATGAGGCAATTTTCACTTGTCCTAAATCATATGTCTCCACATTTTCTGAAATTTCTTGTTCCTTTGTCAAGTTTGAATGCATTTGTCATCCAACTTGTTTCAAGAAATATGTAGGTCTATAAAATGCCAAGATTACTTTGCACTGCTCCCTATTGTTTAGGTTATCGTTGCTCCTTACTCGCAACTCAATTCTTCGCTGCATAAAAACTCTGTGCTCTCACATTGCTCACTGTTCACTACTCGTTGCTCTCAATGCTAATCACACTACTCACACTGCTCTGCTCACACAACCTATGTATCTTGAAAACAAAACTATGATGATCCAAGGACAATGATGAAATATTATTCAAAGGAGTATTAAGAGCCATCAGAGCGTAATTTTCACTGATACATGGGATTCCTCAAGTTCGAAGGGAGATATGGTATAGATAATGTTTATTTACTGCACAGTAAGAGGTAGACGGGCTCCTTATAAAAACCGAAAAAAAAAATAAATAAATAAATAATAGATCTCTCGAGCTCTCCCCTTCTCCGACGTCCGCGGATCAAATCCCCTTAGCACTCCACTGACTCTATATCCCCAAATAACAGCGAGCTTTCAACGCTCAGTGTACAAGCTCGTTATCTCTATTCACCATATTTGCGACTAGTCGCAAAATCTCAGTTTAGAGATGTCACCGGAAAATGTGACCTCTCCAAAAATGCGACTATACGATGTTCACAAGTCACAATTCCTTTCTACCATAATTGTGACTAGTCGCAAAATCGCATTTTAGAGTCCTACAGCTGTCACAAGAAAATGCGACTTTGCGACCTGGCCAAAAATGCGACTATGCGACCTTCACAAGTCGCAGTGTCTTTCCACCATAATTGCGACTAGTCGCAAATTTTAGAGTCTTAAAGTTGTCGAAGGAAAATGTGACTATGCGACTATGTGACCTAGCCGAATATATGTTCCTGTTCCTGTGGCTGTTATATTCTTGTCGCTGCTATGTTCCTGACCGAATATACATTCCTGAGAAAGCATGAAGCACAAAAATGGTAGTGTTGCTGTTGAAGATCAAAACTCGGATGTCGTGGAGAGCAGGATTCGGGCTTTCTACTTCTAAATATATAACTTTTTAAAATCTGTAATGTGAAGAATTTCTATTTAAAAACGCTAACAGTCCCCTCCTTGGAGCTTTTTCTGTCCGCCGCTGGTTTTGAACCTCGGCATCAAATCTAGTTATTCAAATACACTAGCTCTCAAACGAATAAAATTATGGTAAATTTCAGGACATTTGCTAAAAACTCAGATGCCAAGCGAGTATAATAAATCATGGACAGTACAAATGCTTGGCAGGTTCACTGTGATAAATTTGAAACAGAGAAGAAAGGGATTTTAAAATATTGTGTAAAACGAAAAGTGGGATACTCCTGAAATGCTCGCACTGCAAAGCTATTTCGAAGTCATGTTCTGTGTCTTCCCGCTTGTCAATTTTTCTCGATTCGAGAGGGAGCCAAATAAGTTTAGGGTTTTAGACGCCACTGTGGGAGTTTTGAAAGAATTCAATTCTAGGACATTACAGCAAACCAGGTCAGTCGAACTTTGGTGGGTTGTGTAAGCAAGAGGCATGTTGGTTGCGCCAGAGTGAAGGAACCTAGGTGGAAAATCGAGAGTAACTAGAATCGTTGCATCATATAATTACAAAGGAAAGAAAAGATCACTCAAAAATAGATGGAGGAAATATTAGCCATCCTCCACGATGATTCAGAAAACCAAAATGTTGGAATGTTGTTAATCTACAACAATAGATGCACAAGGCCAAGTAGAGGGCAATTCTTTGAAATTCCCAAGAAAACCAAAATTCCTATTGAAAAATTGCGGTGATGGTAACAAAATGTTGGAATGTTGTTAATCTACAACAATAGATGCACAAGGCCAAGTAGACGGCTATTCTTTGAAATTCCCAAGAGGTCTTGGTTTTAGATATGCTTTCCTTATTCATAACTTTAACAATGAATTTTCAACCATTATGCTGAAATGATTTTTTTTTTTTTATCCAATGTGTATGGATCTACATTGCAAAAGAATAAAGCATTTTTTTAAATCCATCAATAACCTACAACCCCTTATAGGGAATACACCTGGGATCTTAGAAGGAGATTTCAACTTGATCAAATCTCTTTCCTAAAAGAAAGGAGGCATTAGGCACTTGGAAGTAGAAGCTAATCCATTTGAAAAAAGAATGGAAAACTACAAATTCCTAGAGTTGGACACGATCAAGGGTGTGCATTGAAAAAATGGTGTCTCACCTTGATTGGTTCTTAGTATTAAAAAGTGTAATGGGAAAGGACATCTTCATGGAAGCATTGATTCTCCCATGTGAAGGCTCAATCATTGACCAAACAATCTAGACGTCAACATCAAAGCAATCCCAAACAATAGATCATTCATATATGAGAGCTTTCGGTTATTGCATCCAAACTTCCAAGATAAAAGTAAAGAAAGGTGAAATGAAGTATAAGACAATGAAGGATATACAATGTATAGACTTTAGCATAAGCTCAAATACGTCAAAGCTCAAGTCAAAAATTTGAACAAGGAAGACTTTGGAAACATCATACAAGCCAAATGGGAACTAGAGGAAAAAAATGAGTCAACTTCAATAGGACGTAATTCAAATAGGTAGATCATATGAGCTGATTAAGGAAGAAGAAAGCTTGTTACTCCAATTAGAAGAAAGGAAAAATAGGAAGAGATTCTATGGAAGCAAAAATCACACGTTAGATAAGGAGAAAGGAACATGTCTTTCTTCCTTAGATCTATGTTGCAACATATACACCACAACAGGATAGCATCACTCGAAGGCTTGATAAGCATTAAACTTCAAGATCACAAAGAGATAGAATCTAAACTCATGTGATATTATGGAAATATTCTAATTGGTCCAAAACCATATAGGGAAGAGGTTATTAATGGAATAACACAACATATCCCAACCTTGGTTTCACAAGAACAAAATGAATCATCGTTAAGAAGCATATCTAGCAAGGAGGTAGAAGCGGAAATTAAGTTAATGCTTAAGAATAAGGAACCAAGTCCATATGGTTTTACAACCAGTTTTTTTCCAACCGTATTGGCCTATAGTGGAGAAAAACCTATGAGTTGTAGTAGAGGAATCCATAAATTTTTTTATCAATCCTTCCAACTTTGGATTCTGCATTTCTCACCCTCACCACTGAAAGGGAGATAGTGATTGACCTAAGTGGATTTAGACCCATCACTCTATGCAAAGTAATTTACAAAATCATCACAAAGGTTATAGCTAATAGACTAAAGCCTATCCTCAATTAATCTCTCCAAAGAAACTGGGCTATGTGGAAGGAAAATAGATTCTTGATGGACTCTCAGTAGCTCATGAAGTACTCCGACCCCTAAAAGTACAAAAAAATCACGAATTCTAATTAAGTTAGATCTGTCCAAATATTTTGAAAAACTCCACTGACCCTTTCTCTTTAGGATCCTCTCAATGTTTGGCTTTACTTGTGATTGGATCAAATGGATCAAGGAGTTAATCTCTTCAGCTTTATTTTCAATGATATTAAATAGGTTCCTGCTATGACTTTCTCCCCTTCAAGAGGAATTTGTCAAGGGGATCCCTTATCCCCCTTCCTCTTCTTACTTGTTGTATAAGGATTAGGCTAAGAAATAAAGGAAACAATATCAAAGAAGAAAATGAAAAGAATCAAACATATTGGAGAAGATCTACCCATCTCCCACCAATAGTGTGTTGATGACATTATGTGCATGGGTGTCCCTACCATGAACAAATCTAGAGTTATATGCAAGGTCCCAGAATATTTTACAAGCACCTCGAGTATGGATATCAACCAAGTTAAATGTCAAATTTCTTTTTTTACACTCCTCTACAAATGTAATTCATGTAGCCAAATTCCTAGGCTATCAACATTTAAAACTTCCCTCCAAATATCTAAGTAGTCATTTTAAGAACCAAGTTGTTGACAGAGTTGTTAAGCAAGATAAATAGAAAATTGGCCAACTGGACATTTTGTTCTCTTAGCATAACACATCGGCTTGTTCTTGTGAAATTGGCCATCCAAGCTTTTCAAATCTATCTCCTTTAAGTGATGATGGATCGCAACTCCATTCTTAATTATGTTAAGAGTATCGAAAGGTCCTTTATCTAGGGAAGTGCTAAAAAGGAATGGAAATGGGAATTGGTAGCCTAGTTAAACTTTGTCTCCCAAAACTTCGAGGGGGGCTTGGACTTTGTGACCATACCACTCTAAGCATAGTCTTAGGGGGGGAATTATGGTGGAGATGACTTGAAGAGGGGATAACCTTATGGATACAAATTTGGAATCATAAACATAGCAACAATATCTCCACCAATCAACTCATTTTAGTGAAATTATCCCAACCTAGATCCTCCACTTAGAATTTAGTTGAAAAGGCATGCATCTTATTCAGTAACACTATTTTTGGGAAATAAAATATTGTTGTAATGCACCCTTATGGGAAGATTCTTGGTAGTAGCTCTGAAAACTAAATTGATTGGATTATCTAAAAGGGCTAAGGATCAACATGAAAGCACAAGAAAAGCATAGTATATCATAGTATATCATAGTATTAGGCACAAAGATGCTCAAATAATCAATGGAGACAATGGCTTCAACGGGAATATTGGCAGCATGACAAAAGGGAGGAGAATGACAATATTTATGGAAAGATCTACAACTGCAACTCCTTCCTCTCTCACAAGAATCAAATTAAGACTTGATGGGGTCACAAATCAAGTGGGTCCTTTTCCATCAAGGAAGCCTACCAATTAGAAGCAAGGTTTTAGGATCACCACAAGGAATAAATTTGTTAAACCATCTAAGTGTAAAACCTCTGACCAAAAAATTGTTTTTTCCTTTGGCCTCTTGTCCAGAGAAAAATCCTCACTTGGGACAATCTCATCAAAATGGAATTCTCTAGACCCTCCTTCTATCATCTATGTATATCAATATCATAATATCTAGAACATATTTTCAATTGTTGTCCTTTTTTCGAGGCAATTTGGGATGCAATGGCCATCACAATGTGCCAAACGGATTGCAATAAGAACAACATACTTAATACCATTGAGAACTGTAGAAATTCCCACTGTAGATCAACAAATTATGCAATATACTAAAGCAAAATACAGGATCTACTTCTACAACAAACTTTGCGGAAGCTGAATCGAATATGAGCAAGATCAATGAGAACACATATAACTGAGAATGAGAAATCAATCACACATAACACAGAAGAAATAAACCGGGGAAAGCCTCAGCCTAAAACCCCAATCTCTGTATTATCATATAAGTGGAAATATGTTCAAGTTACAAAAAGAATTAGCTCTCAAGCTATCCTACTCTCTCTGCAATCAAACAATACAACTTACAGACTGAGTAGACACTAGATATGCCTTCCCTAAGCCCTCCAAGCCTCCTATTTCCTTGCACAGTGTTTCTTGGGGTCCAATGATGTCACATGTGTGAATTGGCCTCATCACACTCACTAAACTGAAGAAGTAACTGTGCAATCTCTAAGGAATGAATTCCTTCTGCATGCAAGAGATATTCACAATGGAATATTCCTGCAATTGATAGTACATTGTCCCTTCATCTGATCTCAATTGGGTCTATGTTTGAATTGACATGCATGTGTTATTTATGAGAGAATATTCAGTTATCTGAAGTGCAGCAGTTACATGCATGCATGCATTAACTAACTGAACTCACAATTAATTCAGCAAACTGTTTGAATTAATCTAACTGGACTTGACTCAATTAACTGAGCCAACTAATTACAACTCATCCTTATCTCTTTAACTCATGGATAAATTCCTCAATCAATGGAGAAATTGTTGCATGTCCCCACATAGACTTCACGTTTTACTTTCTACAACTAATTAACTCAAGGTGAATTAATTAATTAATTTACAAATAGCTGCTAAGATCAAATTCTAATTTTTACTTCTCTATTTTAGTTCAGGGACTAACTAAAATAGGAAGGTATCTCGAAATGCTATTTATAGCAGTACTAAATTTAGCACTTCTATTTTTAGCATTTCTTGTTATTTTCAACAAGAACTAGAGGAAAATAACTTCCTAAGCCTTATTCTCAATAGAATTTGGGCACTTCTTTTGGGTTTCATTTTATGGTAAATATGGAAAGAAATAAATCAAAGAATATTTCAAAAATTTTCTCTCTCCCAAATTTCTATTTGGACCAAAATAAAGGAAAATATTAGAGAATAGATCACTTCTCAGCATTATTCAAAACATGATTAGCAAGCCAAGGATTTAGAAGCTAGTATTCTTAAATATTGGACTCTTGTATCAAGGCCTTTGTGAATTCATAATTCTCTTGCCCCAAGTCGATCCTCCTTTCATTCCAGTAGTATGAAAGCCCCCTCCTCTGCTCTATACAATTGAACTTTGATGAAGCTTCAAAGGTAACCCAAGGGAGGCAGACTTTGGTGGAGTTTTTTGGGATAATCCGAGAAGGATCATTTTTCTCTTTTATATGTCCATGGGAATAAACATAAACTCAAAGATTTAGAAACAGACCTTCAAATGGCTCAAAGTCATCATTTCTCTAAATTTGTCATAGAAAGAGATTCACAGCTAGTCATCGCCATGATAACTAAAATCCTCCAAGGAACTATTCCTAGCAAGATATCCACTTGTTTGCATCTGGAAAGTAGGTTGGAACAGGTTACAAACAACCTCCTTCAATTCTTGTGATTATCACCTGGTGTATTCAACAATCTAGGAACAAAATAGCAAATCACCTAGCCAATGAAGGATGCAAATATAAGGCGAGTATACTTAGCATTACTTGGGATTATTTTCTAACTCAACTCTAAAACAAGAATGCTTAGAGTTGGACAAGGAAGACCTTCCTCCCTCGGATGGGGTGATTGCGACATTCCATGTGGGAGAGCGCATCATTTTCATCCCACCAAGCCCTTGTGGACAAGCACATGGCCATGCACCATCCCCGATGTCATTAAGAAGTTGTAATGTAGATTCCCAAGGGTTTGTGAAACACCACTCTAATCGATGAAGGATCAATCTAGAACTATTAATGGGTTTATAGGCACGTTTGAGTGGAGATTTATAGTAGTAATGATGTTAGGGTATGGATTTTTGGATTTGACACTAGGTTCATTCTCAGCCTACTCTCCCATGAAGAATAATCAAAACAAGCAGGTGCAGTCATTTCTTTCAGGAGGTGGGCGAGGTTGGCATGAGGTAGTTGTTAATTCAAGGTACAAGGCCTTATAGAGTTGTGAATTATTAGCTTTCATGGACAATTGTGCTTCAATTTCAATAATGCAAAAGACGATGGAATCTTGAGGACACAACATTAATTCTATTTGAAGGGAAACTTGCTCTCTTATGTTGTTTCCTCTATTTTTGGTGTTCCTCTTCGACATGTCCCTCAAGTGTTGATTACATTGTTTCCTTTTTTCTTTTTTGTTACATCATTTCATAGCACCTCCCTTGAATAGTGATAGTTAGGCTTGGTAGGGATACCCCACTGCTTTAGATGTTTCTCAGGTCATTATCTTCCTCCTTTGTGTTATTCCCTAAGTAATCCCACTCCTTAGCAGAACCCTCACATCCCAAGTTTCCCTCCTCGTTGGCCTCCCCTACCCTTCGCTCCCTTCTCCCAAGAGGATATATACCTTTGGGGGAGTTTCCATCATCTTTGATTTTGGTTAACAATGCCTTGTCAACAAGGAGAGACCTATTACAAAGAACAAGGGGGTTTTGAAGCCCTATAGAGAGTTGCAGCTTCAACTAGTCTTCATCGCATCAATATCTCTTAGAACATTCAAGATGAAATAACAATAGTGGAATGGGATATTGCAAGCGAGCAAGGATGTTTGACTTATATAGGAGTGGTTGGAGAAGTAGTAGATTAGGTGCCCAACACAGGGCACACCAGAGGAAGATATAGCCAATACATGTACATTGTAGATATCTATTGGCACCTAAAAGGTATGTTGGATCAAGTATTGTTGGATTGTAATAAGGCTAAAGAGGAAATCCTCCTCATGTTGGACAAGTTACATGAAGAACCTCAATAGATCCTTGAATCGAATGGAAGTCCATATGGGCCTTCCTCTAGATCAAAGGTACTCGCTAGGTAGCATCAAGGAGTCAATCGCAATGGAAGTTTTCAACTCCCTTAAGTTAGAATGGCTAGTCATCTTTTACCTCATTCCTTTAACTCCTTTTATTGGTTTTTTGTTTACATGCTCGAGGATAAATTAAAGTTCAAAGACATCTTAAACAATCTTTTATGTTTTTTTTTTAGGATTTTAGGATTTCAATATTTAGATGTTGAAGAAACTATGTTTGGCTACTAATCTAGTTTCCGAGATGAAAAATAAACTAACAATGATATATAACCCTCATATATAAATATAATTTAAATATTAAAAAAAATTATGGTTTTAATTATTAGTTTTCTTTATTCAACCATTAACTTAAAGAGTATTCAATAAATTATTATTGAAAAAAAATATCAAATATTAAATATTTGTGAAATAATTAATAAGACATTTTAATTTTAATTTTAGTAATATTATAAAAAAATAAATAAAATATTTGAATTTTTAATATAAAATATATTTAGATTTATTTTTTATTATTATAATTACTAATTAAAATTAATTATTATTAATAGAATATTTTAAAAATCAATTTTATAAGGAAAAATTAATGAAATGTTTTTTCTAAATTAATATATTTAATTAAAGAAAACTTTAATTAGTTATTTAATTATGATGATATTTATTAACATCTATTAAGATCAATATGTTTGGTTGGAAAATCTTTCGGTAATAATTACATCAAGAACATTTTATGGAGATGTGTTCTGAACCATTTAGTATGTCATCAAGACAAGATGGAGAATCAGATTATGGCATCAGATTAAGTTTTGACTAAATATCAATAAATAAATATTAATTCGAATCAAGAATTGATATTTAATCAAAACGAAAATTATAATAAATTATAGATCCATAATAAAATAAAATTGTCGAAAAATAAAGATTTCAAATGAACAAAAATGAATAAATAAATAAGTAAAATAATTAATTTTTAAGTAAATAAATAAATATTTCTAATATTTAACCATTTATATTTTGATTAAATAATAAATATGTTTGGACTAAATAGATATTAAATAAATAAATATTTAGTTGTGGATAAATGAATAAATATTTAGTTTTTAACGAAATAAATATTTTATTTATTTTGTTATTTCTGAAGTTTTGACTAAGTAAATAAATAAATATGTTTGGAATAATTAGATATTAAGTTTTGACTAAATAAATAAATATTTAGATTTAATTAAATAAATACAAAAATATTTTGTTTTAGTATGGGCTAAATAAATAAAAAATTAGTTTTGACTAAATAAATATACATTTTATTTAATCTTTGATTAAATAAAAATAAATATTAAGAGATCAAAATTAAGATTTAACTTGTTAAAGCGAATAAAAATGATTAATTAAAAAAAATAGATAAAGTTTTTTAGGAAGATAAGGCAAGAACTCAATAACTATTCAGATTGTTTGGTCTCCTTTCAATTTCTATAGCCTCCCTAAACTTACAGTAATGGAAATGATCAACATTTGCAATGACTTGGACCTCTTCAATGCAGATGTGATGTTTTGTCTTTTCCGCATGTTCTGCCAAAGTTGAGGAGCGGGACCTCCCATGTTTTATGTCGGTCTCGTGCTAATGAATCATTTGATTTATTGAGCAGTCAGTGTCATATGGTCTATCATACTTTAAGAAAGTAAAAGATTCGTTGAGTCTTCTTTTTCTAACTGAATGAGACGACTTTCTTTTTCCTTCGCTAATACCATGATACCCTTGTGTCCTTTGCCATTCCCTGCGACCTTGTTCCACAGTGCCATCTTCCAGTATCCTTCAAACAAAGGTGTCTTGCACCTTTCATGCTCATGTGTTTCTATGAGGCAAATGATGTCTCTATCATCTGCAATAGGCCCTAACCCAGGTCCTTGTCTCCATGGGTAACCTCTGCAGTTCCAACAAACTAATCTTAAGGAAACTTAGGTATGGCTTGATTGCTATTTATTTTGACATGCAAGACTCACAGTTGAGTATTTGTCCCTGGTTTCCCATACTGACCTTGCTTATTGATTTCATGTTGAAGAGTTTGTTGCCTCTTCTTTATTACCATCTTGCTGCACTATTTTGGATGGAGGTCCAAATCGCGCTATCACAACATTACCTTTATAAATCCATGTTCTCTTGCCTTCATCTCTCGCTGCCCTAACCTTTGACATTTCCTCCCTTCTTTCCTCCTATTGTCTTACAGTTAAATCTTCTTCTAAAAAAAAGTGAGAACCCCTCAAGAGATGCTTCTTGCTTAGAACGATATATTTATCACGCAAGCTAGGCATGATGACTTTTATGGCATGGCTCTCTCACTGTTAAACCTACCCACCCTCATGCTTGGCATGTTTTTCCTTGCCATAGAAACTTGTCTTTCAAGAAGTCTCTTGCAAGGTCAAGAGTACATTCATTTTTCCCATAGTCTTTCACCCCTTTAATAATTATGTTTGTTGCTTTATTTTGTCTTTCCTTGCTTTCTCTATCTTGCATGTTGTCAACCCAAATGTTTGTTTCTCCTTCCATATTAGCAAAATTACTAATAACTTGAGCCCAAGTTTTGGAAATTTTTGTGGAATCTCCTTTCCTTTCTTCTCTTGCTTTCTCTTCATGGTTATCTATTTGGGCAATCGCTTTCCCTTTATCCTGAGATGGTTTCACATTCACTACCTTTGTACTTTCCACTACAAATTTCTTTATGTTTTGCACATCCACCTTCATGCGTTGCCATTTTCTCTTCCCTACCAAGAGAGTTTCCTGTAGCAATGCCACATGTTCTTTTAAAACTTTATTGCTTTCTACTAAAGCCTTGTTTTCAGTTGTTATTATATGAATTTTATGATCTCTTTCTTGCTCTTTAGCTTCTAAAACCTCCAACCTTTGTTTTGCATTAACAATTATTTCACATAAAGATCAGGTGACAAAGTGAGAGGTGTGGATGTGGGACTATAGAAGGCAGAATCATCAATGACTTTTCTTCTGGGCTTGTTTTTGCCACATGCTTGCAAAGGGGACTTGTTTGAATGCTTATTGTGAAGGGCCCGAGTACTTTCCCTTTGAGACCATCTTTTCCTTCTTTGCTCCCATTTTAGACACGCTAGTCTTCATTTTAAAATGCCCCAATACTGTTTAGCATTGACCCAAACACAATTCCCAACTTTGGCGGAAGAGGTAATTTTCACTTTTCCTGGATCATTTGTTTCCACATGGTCTGAAATTTCTTGTCTCGTTGTCATGTTTGAATGCATTTCTAGCTTATTCGATTCTTCGGTACTTGAAACAACAAATTTTAAATTTTCCTCCCAAAAAGATGTTGAATGCGTAAGCTTGGCAGTAATTTTGGCACTACATTTAATGATGCTAATGCTCTGTAAACGACGAACACACCAAAATCAACTCCTTTATTGATTGACAACTTAGTTCCTTGACTGTGTCTGGTCCTCAATGGGGTTTCAATTAAAACCCAAAATGGATGCAAAATGTGAAAGTGGAGTTGCTTCCCTCAATGGGACTTGAGTTTCGAGGAGAGGTCATCTCGAAAATGAATGAATATTGGCGAAGAAAACCACAACTCCTGCACCAGATAGCATTCACTCCGTATATTTGATGTGCAAAATCTCAATCAGACTCAGTCCCAACCTATTAAATTGTTCCTTTCTAGACCAAGTATTGACATCTTTTGTGTACCTCTGCTTTGAATCATTATAGCTTCTTAACTTGTTATTCGACACTAAACCCTCGATGAATCGTTGCACAAATCTTAAACGTTGGTTTATCACACGACCGTGTTTGTCAGAACCCCAAGATGATGAGGGCGTGCCATGTGTGTGGCAGGCGCATGAGTCAGTTTTATGCGATGGGTGTGTCATCTTCGGTTATGTGCGATGAGTCGACTTAATGCGACGACTACACGAGTTCGGTTAAAGGTGACGGGCGAGCGCACCTGACGATACGACGAGAGGGAGCATTCGGTTAAACGCGCCCCGACAAGTTGTGCGATGGTGAGTTATGTGACGGTGCGATGAGTCACTTGGAGAGTCGAAAAACCGAAAGTGATATTTTAGCTAAGTGTGGAGCGCATGCATGATGAGTTTATAAGAGAGTCGAAAAACGGAGATTGGGCCAACGAGTGGAGGAGGACGCCATGGATAGGCCGATGTGCAGAAGTGGACTTGAGATGGTTGGACGACGAGTTAGTGGACATTTTTCATGTGCGGAAGTATGGTCAGTAGGGGTAAGTCGACCCGCTTAAACACATGGGTGACGCATATAAGAAAGAGGAGGACGGCTTGAGAAGCGGCATCAAGTGTTCTCAAGCAAGTTCAATATAGTGACTTGGGCGAGCAAGAGAGAAAGCGATAAGGCCAAGGCAAGGGGCAGGTGGACAGAAGGGCCGAAGTGTCGAGCCAAGAAACAAAGGCGAGTTGCAGGTTGGGCGAGTGTGAACGAAGACGAGTTTTGGTACACGGTGGCGAGCGGGCAAAAATAGGCTGAAGGTTTCGACGAAGGGTGCAGGCAGGCGACACATTGGCAGGGCGACCCGAGCTATGGTGGGCGCGGTCAAATGGTGAGCGACCCGACTGAGTTGGGCGACTAGACCACGGGTGTAGCAGAATGACCCGACCCGGTTGGGAAGGTCTGCATGGGAAAACAGTTTGACTAACAGCGTGTGGGAAACAGTGAACAGTGAAATCTGAATAGAGGTGGGTGACCCTGCATAGTAGTAGGTGGGTGCCTCTGCACAGTGCGACCAGGTAGCTCTACACGATAGTTGGGGCACTCTGCACGACAACAGGTGGGCAGCCCTAAACGACCGATTTGCAGGTGGGCCTCGCTGAATGAGGGCGACCCGACCCGGTGAAGTGGGCAACCCGTGACGAGCAAGCAAGGTGCGAAATTTTGGTAGCTTTACTGAGGTGAAATTTGGAGTTTCCAGCAAAATCTTAACTTGTACGTGTATTTGCAAAAAGACTTAACTATTGTATTATTGGGCAGACTCTATAATCAAGGAGTTTCCCCTCCCATTTAAAAGAAATTATTTTCATTATGCATACATATAATGATATGATGATCTAAATTTTACTTCCACTATGTAATGATAATTCTTAGTAGAACTGAAGTAAATAACTAAATGTTGAATGGTTAGGCGTATTTCGTTCTCATAAGTATTGGTGAAAAGAAAGGGGGTAGTGTTGTCGCACCTATCTATGTGCAGTTTAAAGACTACCGCCAAGATAGGGACGTGATAGATGGTATCATAGGTCTGGTTTCCATAGGCTTGAACAATTTGCAGAATGAAGTGATGCCACCATGCTTCATTACAGTTGGTATCAGAGGCATTGAAGAAGTAAGACAGATACTTCGTGACAGTTGATATCGGTTTTTGAAGCTTAATAGTCGTTGAGGGTAAAGCTGGTATTGAAGACTTGCCAAACGAATGAAGATGGTAGAAAGGGCATTTCAAAAGATTGAAGACATGACATATTATTGGAAAGATGAAACGCATAAACGCTATGAAGCTCTTGTGCAAGAGTGGGAACTCTTGATACATGCGGAAGGACTTGGGTAATCATCATGGAAGCACTGTTGAACTCAGTGAACTTGATGAGAAGATACGATAGGGTGATCGAAGACTCCAAGAACTCATGGATGAGCAAGTTTGACTAAGGGAGAAAATCACCATGTTGCATGAAAAAGTCAAGGGACTTGAGGACGAAATTAAGAGGGACTTTCTTGGTCGAAATCCCGTTGTTATTGTTGGGAAACCAGCTCACAAAAAGATAGAAAAGATAGATCAACGCCTTAGAATTCAGCCTCTTCAAGGAGGCAACCTCCTTTACATTACACAAATGAACAATTCTTGTATGATATAAATGACTAAACCTCCCTTCTACATATAGGAGTCTAAGGGGTCACAATGTAATCAACCTGACATAACAGTAATAACATAAGGTCACAAAAATAACAATAATGGGTTTCTATGGGGCATACTAATAACAATATGGGGACAATAGGGGCACAATAATAACAATAAGGGATACAATGACAATTGTAATGGGGGAATCACTATCATTATAGGGGCCTAACATGCCCCTCTCCTTCTGAAAAGAGTTGTCCTCAACACTTGAGTAGTTCTAGACGGTTCTGTATAATATTCTCATCCTCCCATGTGGAATCTTTAGCAGATAATTTCTTCCACTTGATGAGATACGCCGAAATTAATCGATTTCGTAGCTGTCGAGTTCTTGTTCCTGTGATTGCTTCCGGTTCCAATATGATTTTTCCTTCCTTTTTAAGTTTTGGCAATATTATTTGAACTGGGAGCTTGTCACCTATAACCTTATTTTAAACATGAAACATGGAAAACTGGGTGCACTTGGGAAGCTGTAGGAAGCTCCAATTTTTATGCCATAGTACCAATCTTTTGCAACACCTTGTATGGACCATAATACTTTGGTGATAATTTATTATCCTTCTTAGCTTACTTGAGGGACATTTGTTTATATGGTTGAAGTTGTAGGAATACCCAGTCATCTACATCAAAACTTCTTTCGTTGCAATGCTGATTTGCATGTTGTTTCATTCTATTATGTGCCAGCATGAGGTTATCCTTTAAGAGTTGCAGAACTTGTTGTTGATGCTTGATGTGATGTTCCACTACTTGAAGCTTAGAATTTTCTCTTAAAAATGATGTGATGGATGGTGGATGATATCCATAAAGTGCTATAAATGGGGTCATTTTTGCTACAGTATGGAAGGAAGTGTTATACCACCATTCAACCAGAGGCAACCATTTGACCCATTGTGTCTATTTATCAGATACAAAGCAACGAACATATCCTTCCAAACATTTGTTTACTATCTCAGTTTGCCCATCAGATTGAGGATTATAAGATGAGCTATGAGCTAACAGAGTACCGAGACAAGAAAATAATTATGTCCAAAAATTTCCAGTGAAAATCGGATCTTTGTCGCTTACAATAATCTTTGGGTTTCCATGTAGCTTTTAAATTGTTTCCATAAATGCAATAGAAACTGTATTGACTTTAAATGGATGTGATAATGCACAAAAGTGTGCATACTTGGTAAGTCTATCAACTACCACCATGATGACACTCTTTCCTTCGGACTTGGGTAAACCTGTGATCAAATCCATTGAAACCTCCTCCCAACTTTGGCTTGGAATGGATAAAGGTTGCAATAGACCTGAGGTCTTAATTGTTTCAAATTTATTTTGTTGGAAAACCATACATTCCACCAAAAGCATTTGAATATCCGATTTAAGGCCATCCCAAAAAAAATCTTTCTTAACCCTGTGGTAAGTTTTTAAAAATCTTGAATGCCCTCCTAAGGGAGAAGTGTGCAATTCCATAAGAATCTTTTGTTTGAGTTGGGACTTCTTACATAGGTATAAGCGATCTTTGTACCATAACGAATCATTTTTCCAGCTAAATGTATCAGATGTACTGGGATCTTGTTGTAGCTTTCAAATGAGTGCCCACACTTCTTCGTCATTCTTTCATTCCTCCCTTGCTTCGTTTATCCAATTTGGTTGTATAATAGAAATGGTGCACAACAATGCTTCCACATCCTCATCATTTCTTAAGAGTGCATCTACCACAACATTTTGCTTCCATTTTTTGTAGATGATTTCAAAGTCATAACCCAACGTCTTTTTGACCCATTTTTGTTGCTCTTCAGAGTATAATCTTTGTTCTAAAAAGTATTTAAGACTATCATCATCCGTTTTTTATCTTGAAGTGTCTTCCTATTAGGTAGGGTCACCATTTCTTAAGTGCGTGTAGTATTGCCAACATTTCCTTCTCATAAACAGCTTTGTGTAAATACTTTATCTTCATTGGATGACTTTCGAAAGCAATGGGTCTTTCATCTTGCATTAAAACAACACCAATTCCATTTCCTGAAGCATCACATTCTGCAATAAAAGTTTTGTGAAGTCCGATATAGCTAAGACTGGTGCTTGGCACATTGCCTCTATAAGATGTTCGAAGGCCTTTGTTGCTTATGGAGTCCATGAAATGTTATTCTCCCATAATTCTTAACAAACTTGCGACAATACCATGTCAACCCGAGAAATCCTCATGCTTTATGGATGTGGGGATTTTCCATTCTTTAATGGCTTTAATTTTGCTAGGGTCTACCTTAACACCTTCATGAGATACAATATGACTAAGATATTCCACCTCTTGTACTCCAAAGAAACATTTGGAGCTTTTTGCATATAATTGTTTCTCCTTCAATAGTTTGAGCACCCTGTCAACATGTTCAACATGATCCTTCCAAGACTTGTTATAGATTAGTATATCATCAAAAATACTAACACACAAATTTTCTAAAGAAGGGTTTGAAAATGGAATTTGTCAAACCTTGAAATATAGAAGGTGCACTGGTAAGGCCAAAAGGCATGACCAAAAATTCATAATGACCCTCGTGAGTTCTAAATGTTGTTGTCAGAATGTCTTCAGTCTTCATTCTAATTTGATGATATCCTGAACGAAGATCCAACTTGGTGAAGTAAATTTATCCATGCAATTCATCCAATAATTCATGAATCATAGGAATGGGAAATTTATCTTTAATAGTGAGCTTGTTGAGCTCCCTATAATCAGAACACATGCGCCATGATCCATCCTTCTTGTGCACCAATGCTACTGGAGCAGAGAAAGAACTTTGACTAGGTTGAATTATACTAGCCTCTAGCATTTCTACAACCATACGTTCAATTTCACTCTTTTGGGCATATGGATATTTGTACAGCCTGAATTTTGGAGGAACACTTCCTGGAATCAAATGAATAACATGATCATGATCATGAATAGGTGGGAGACCTTTGGGAGTCTCAAATACCTTGGAATGATTGTCCAAGACTTTTTGGATATCTGGAGAAATAGATGATTTCAATGTGGAAACCTCTAGCGAACATAATTGTGCAACTACACCTCATTGTTCCTTCTTTAGAAGCTTTGTCATATTGTTATATCTTTGCCAGTTTCCCTGTAATACCCCTTAATTCAACTTCCTTTCCTTTTGCACAAAATTTCATGAAAAGTTCTTGAAAATTAAAAGCTATTGTACCCAAGGATTGTATCCATTGGACTCCTAGTACAACATCAGCACCACCCATTGGAATGGAAAGAATTAGGCTATTCAGTACATATTCTCCCATGGATAGCTTGATATTATGGCACTTTCCAGAGAAATTTATGATTCCTCCACTTGCAACCATCACTTGACAATCTAGTGCTGGATATAGGAAGCAATTCAATTCCTTTGCTATCTCACAATGACTAAAATTATGGGTATTTCCCAAATCAATCAACACTATTACCTTTTTCTTCTTGATATGTCCTTCTATCTTGATAGTTTTAGGAGTGGTAATTCTTGCCAGTGCATTACAATATATGGTCGGATTCATTTCTTCTTTATCTAGGGTTTATTCCTGGAGTATATCCTCTTCTTTTGACATTTCTTGTTCCTTTTCTTCCTCCTCTTCACAATCTATGTAGAATAATTTCTTCCCAGCACACTTATGACCTTTAGTGTATTTGTTGTCACGACTGTAACAAAGCCCTTTTGCTCTTTTTTCTTCCAATTGTTGTAGTGTCAACCTTGTAGGTTGTGGAAGGCTATGGGCAACAACACTTCCATATTTATAGTTGTGAGTGGTAGGCTTCCTCTTTGCCATAATTTTGCTTTCCATTTTTCTTGCTAACTTGAATGCCTTCTCCAATTAATCAGGTTCCCAAAGGTGAACCTCATGTTTGATATTATCCTTTAAAATCCCTATGAACACATCAACCCTATGCTCCTCTGGAATATCTTTGACCCTTATGTTCAATTTTTGGAAGTCCTCAATGTGCTCCATCTTTGAACCCTTTTGTTTAAGATTTATCAATTGGCTAAAAAAGGTGTTGTTTTATGTATCCTTATAATGTGCTATCGTTTCTTCCGTAAAAAAATGTAGAAGTGACAATTTGTTTACGAGAGCAAAGTCATCGATACCATACAAACTGATTTGGTTCCAAATATAAAGTTGTAATACGTACCTTTTGTGTGTTTTGCACATTATGGAGATCAAAAAATTGCTCCATCTGTAGTATCCATGTTCCGGGATCCTTGGCATAAAACTTCCTCATATTTATTTTTGGAACATGGTGGGTCTTCAATCCAACATTAGAGTCTATGTAATCATGATTAACATTTATTTTGTTCTCATCATGTGTTTCCTTTACTACCCTTTCACCATTAGTGACCATTTTTTGTAGCAACTTATTCAAATTCATCCTCAATTCTTGCATCTTCCCGTCCATGCCATTCATCTTAGCTTCTACACCTTTCTTTAAACCATCCATCCTAGCTTCCACACCATCTATCTTAACTTGCATGCCATTCATATTAGCTTCCACGCCATTTATCTTAGCTTCATTTACCATTAGTGAGAGTGAAATTTGTTGTACTTGGTCTTGTAATTTTGATATATCATGTTGCATTTCTTCCTCTTCTTCATGAGTCATGCTAGAGATTTCAAGTTGCTTACTAGGTGTTTCCATTTTCTTTCTTCAGGGAATTAATTAATGCTAATAATTCTTCACTATTCCCTTTGAATTCCTTCAAACTAATTTTTCAAACCAATCTTATGCAAAATTTAAAAAAATTGCACACCTTTTTTTCACTTTGAAAGAACTCGATATTGAATCTGTTGTATCTCTGTAACTGTGGATCTCGAATATCTGAAATCTCGTCCTGAGGTATTCCTTTAAGTACTCTTTCTAACCCCGCAAGTCTGATCAAGATTGGATTCTCCAATGAAGAGTTATGCCAAATCTCCCACGGTGACCTGATTATAGAATATTTCAGTAGAGTGAACTTATACGATGTGCCACATGTCACTGTTTCGACCTTAGTACCTGTTGTGGTAAAAAACACAACACCCCCCATTATTGATGCGCCCACTTCGAATAATGGGGACCCTTTCTATAAAAATTTTGGCTAAGCACCTTTTTGGATTTTTATTTTAGTTAATTGCCCTACGCTTTCGTTAATTTTTAGTTTTCTTTGAATTCTTGTTTTGATTGCTTTGTTAGAATCGATTTTTTATAAGCTTCACATTGACGCTTGTTTGGTCTCATTTGGTCAACTAGTTTGAAAATGGCACTCCTTTGAAAATCTGATTATTTATGTAGCCTGGGATAAAATTGCGTAAAATGTACAATAATGCATTTTATTTTAAATGTTAACCCGTAGTGAATTTTTACTAACATTTTTTTGTATAGCCAAATCATGAAGCAATCGGATTTTAGTAATTTACTCTAATAAATTATTAATCTCGAAAAATCATAATTTCTAAGTGGCTATAATTTATTTTTCATTTTATTAAAAATAATTGTGGTTTATAAAATAACTCTCATAGAAAAATCAAAATTAAAATTGATTTTTTTAATATTAAATCTCAGATTAATTAAATTAATTATCATTTAAATATATAATTAATTTAATTAAACTAAAACTTAATATATAAAAAATCAAAAAACATATTTCGCAATCGGAAGTTTGTATCGCATCGGGAGTTTCCGTATGACAAAATTTAAAGAACCTCGATACTCACTTCCCCGATCACCGATTAAACAAATTATTTTTTTATATATATCGCATCGGGGATAAATGCGATATCGCATCGGCACTTTAAAACAACGCATTTCTTAAAAACGCCGATATGCCGATCGGCGAAAAAGCATGAGGCATGGAGCAATAAAAGCATGTCTCAAGTTTTGGCATTCGTTTGAGATTCATTTCCCTCCCAATGCGATATCGCATCGGGGAGTTTGGCTCGACCATTTTTAAAATCTCATAAGTCTTCCTCCCGATGCGATTTGCCTTGCCGATAAGGTAACAATAAAAGCATGTCTTAAGTTTTGGCATTCGTTTGATTTTTTTTAAATCACTCATACGTATGAGTGGAAAGTAGTGTAGGTTAGTATAATATTAGTTTATATATGTTAAATGTAATATATTATTATGTATATATATTAATTAATAATATTAATATATTATATTAATTAAATTAATTAATAATATTTAATTAATTTTAAATAAAATTTAAATATTATTTAGATTAATATTGATTAGTTTTTAATTAGATTAGATTTGTTTATAAATCATTAATTAAATAACAGTTAGTTAGATTAATAAATAGGTTATTAATAATTAGTTTAGTTTATAATTAACAATTAATTTAGAATTAATTATAATTCTAATTTAGGATTTAATTCTTAATGAGAATTTTCATTTTTTTAGCCCAGCAACAGAATTTTCAGATTTATATCAAATTTGACCCATCAACTTTGGAAGCTCATAACTTGAGTTCTACCTGGCCAAATGAGGCCCAGGACGGCTCATTGGAAAGAGAAAATCAAGCAGAACATTTTGAAGGAGGTTTCACCAACAGATTTAATCATTTATTGGGCCAAAAATCAGGCAGAAGATCAGGCTCCGAATTTTGAAAACAAAATCAATTTTCTGAGTTATTGTTTTCAATTTCATTTGTCCAAAGCTTCTTCTAATTGCAGATCCATTGGTCAATAATATCATTTACCAATCAAACCATTCCAAGCATCAATACGTAGCTTATATTTTGTTTTTAATTATTTATTTAAATAGAATTTGATTGGGTTTGATTTAATTGCCAAAAATGATATTTTGATTGCATTTTAATTTATTTTGATTTCTTTTGCAGGAAAACAGTGAAAGAAATATGGAAAAATAATCTCAATCAATGAGAAGGCTCCAGCAATTGAAGATCAGAATTAGGAGCAAGTAAAAGGGATTTAGCAGAATTCTCTTGAACAAACTCTCCTCTCAAAACATTCTTTTACAAATATTATAAATAACAAATTGCAGAATGTAAAAAAAGCTGCTCTCCTCTGCAATTTTAGAGCTTCTAAAAGCACTATTGTAATTGGAATTTAGAGTTGTAGGATGGAGGAGTGAAAAATCTCAGATCTGGGGATTATTGAGGATTTTCCCTTTGTATATTGAATTATGCATGAAGAACAAAGCTTGCACTATTGTGGCTCTAGTTTTGAAGGCAGAAGTTCAAGCAATGTAAAGGGCTATTGGAGACCAAGAACAGAGAAATGGATGCAATAAATTGGTATTTCTAATACTACTGTTTCAAATATCAGTTTTAATTTTATGGTGATAGGAATATGTCATTTTATTCATGTTTGTGCACTATTGTCAATATGGGTAATTTGTCTCAATCTTGTTATTATGTATCTCTCTTTTTTATGGATTAATTTCTCATTTTTGAGTAACTACTTACTCTGAAATCTGTCTTATGAAACCGATTTATTGAATGGTAATGTGTTGTGAACTATTTCTACATATCATTATTCAATTATTGGATTTATTGATTTGATAATCAATATCATTTTGTGAACTACTTCCTGAATGTTGTTGATTTATTATTTCAGTTTTAAGGTCTCAATAGAATGTGTTTTGGTAACCATAATATCAGTTAATTGAATTACTTCATTAACTTGATATTCATTATAAACAAAGGCATATTTAAATCCCAATATTTTAATTATCTTGCTCTTAGTTGGGTTAGATCTATATCTGCCTAATTAAGATAGGATTTAGATTAGTTTCTTTTTCTTGTATCATAGAATAAACTTTCATTTAGAGTAAATTCTGCATTCTTTTAAGTCCTCTCCTCAAAGAGGCAAAACTTTAGTTGTGGCTT
>APFE030849329.1:19665-65672 GCA_000404065.3 Pinus taeda | reverse complement strand
CCCTGTCTATTTGTAGTTAAAGATACATTATAAACCAATAGCAATAGGGAGAAGGTAACTGGACCTAGATGAACAGTCGGAGCCACCACACCAAACGGAAAAGGAGCTGCTTTTAAGGTCCGGACCGGGTGGTTATCCCCCAATGTTGTTGCAGTGATTTTCGAGGCATCAACAATAGCTGAAACTGATGCATAAAAAACTACAGTCCATCCTATTTCTGAAAATTCTTACGAAATTTCAATCTGATGCTCAAACCAAAAGTTATGACGATTTTCCCGAAGTCACATGTTTGGAATGTAATTCGGGAGTCGCAAAAAAATGCCAAATTCCTCAGATCATATCTCTGCGAATATAGCGAGATAAACTCTAAAATTCGGAACCCAAGTTTAGACTGATTTCTTCCCAAATGGGTTTTTTCTTCTGAAACGCCGTTAAAAAAAAAAAAAAAAAAAAAAAAACAAACAAACAACCAAACAAAACAAAACAAAACAAGAACAAGAACAAGAACAAGAACAAGAAGTTATGGCTAAAATGACACAATGACCTGTTTGGAGCGGTGAAACCCTAGAATGCAAAGCTCTGATACCAAATGTTAGGAAACCAGCTCAGAAAAAGATAGAAAATATAGATCAACACCTTAGAATTCAGCCTCTTCGAGGGGGCAACCTCCTTTACATTACACAAATGAACAATTATTGGATGATACAAATGACTAAACCTCCCTTCTACATATAGGAGTCTAAGGGGTCACAATGTAATCAAGCTGACATAACAGTAATAACATAAGGGCACAAAAATAAAAATAGTGGGTTTCTATGGGGCATACTAATAACAATATGGGGACAATAGGGGCACAATAATAACAATAAGGGATACAATGACAATTGTAATGGGGGAATCACTAGTATTATAGGGGCCTAACAGTTATAGAGCAACATTAGCTTGATTACATTGACAAACTTAGGGACTATCATGGAACCATGAAGGAAGATGTTTGATGATTGGGTCACTTCAAGTGGAAGAAGTCAATGTGTGCCAAGTATGTGCACTTAAGCAGAATGTGATGGAGGAAAAGCTTGATGGAGCTCAAGCTAAGCCAAGATCGAGTTGCTTAGATGAATCGAATAGGGAGCTGAAGTACCTTAAGAAGGAATTCAGGTCAAAACATAAGTCGAAAGACTCTTCTGAGGTCAAGTTATTGAAGAAGATTGGAAAGATAAGACGCAAGACAAAGCTTAGAGAAGATGGTGATGCCTTAAGGTTGAGTTTTGTGCAAGAAATAGTACATGGCAATAATTTTGTTGCATTGGTGGACACAGGGGCTACTCATAGCTTCCTTAGCAGGAAAAAAACAACATCTTTTGGGAAGAAAGTTGGAATGGGTAAAGAGTAAAGTACTTTCAAAGAAATAAACTCTACCATGAAAGTTGTGACTAGTGTTTTGAAGGATACTCAAGTAAGAGCTGGTTCATGGTTTGGAAAGTTGGACTTGAGAGTGATCGACATGGACGATCATACTATGGTCCTAGGGCAAGATTTTCTGAAAGTTGCAAAAGCCATACCGATGGTGGAGTGAGACATTCTCTTGATTACAGCTGGAGGACAAACTATGATGGTTTCGATGAATAGGAGGAGTTTCTTGGAATATAGACCAAGGATTACTTCAATGAATTTATATCCAATGGATCTGAGTGTGAAGCATGATTATGTGGAGCAAAGGGAACTTGGATGTATGACTTAAGCAACAAAAGAAAGGAAGATAGTTGACTTTGTTGTGAGAGCTAGAAGGAAATATGCAGGTGGAAAGGCAGTTTCAAACATCTTGAGACACTTGATAGGTGCATCTTCTATGGAGGAACTTCACCATGGAGTTGTTGATGAAGTAAGTCCGAGCACTTCTTCTAAGGTAGTGGTTGGGGAATGTTATGCAAGTAGAGATCCGGTTGGCATAGTGGATTTTTACAGGTATGTCATGGGCATATATGACTTTCAGTTGACGAAAGACGAGCTTGAGAATCTTGGATGTGTTGGAAATACTGAGAGGGGGGTGAATCAGTATTTATTTTCAATTGTTACTTTTACGAGTTATATCACTTATATTTAGAACACAAAAATGAACAATAGAAGTAAACGCTTTTATTAATACAATCTTTATAAACAGTCAAGTACAATATGGGTAGGGCTCAAACGCTTGATGAAGACACCCAGGCTCCAACCTGGGATGTGCCAAGCACCTACTTGGACTTTATTGAGGCTCCAACCTCTAGGGCTTTGACCCTATCTTATCTAAGGCACCAACCTTGAGTTTAGGAGCACCAACTCCAAGGACACCAATCCTCAATCTTCCAGGCTCCAACCTCTATTTTCCAAGCACCGAATTAGATTTCCAAGGCTCCAACCTTGTCAATTTTGAGGCACCAACCTCAAGGACTCCAATCCTATATCTGCTTCAGGCACCGACCTAGTTCCTTGAGGTCTCTGATCCTCTAGGGCTCCAACCCTATACTTCAAGGCACCTACCTTATTTGTTTGAGGCTCCAACCTTCAGGGCACCAACCCTCTGGGCTCCAACCCATTGTTATACTTTGTTTAGATATGTTTTATAGTAATTCACGACTCCCATAATCTTCTTCACTGAGTTCTGTCAATCTATAATTACGCCTTCACTTAGTCTCCATGCTACATAATCAATGACAACCTTGTCTCATAGAAGGTGTCACAATTTCTCTTCATTATATCCAAGAAAAATCTCTAAGTCACATCATGATGACTAATACTTCATGATCTTCAATAGTCTTCACACAACTTCAATGTGTCTACAATGAACTGCACTAAGCTCTACACAAAAACAACTCTCTGTTTCAAGCCTTTGTTCTCACTGTCACGGTAAATGCTTCAGGAGTGACTACTTCAGGAGTAACTACTTCGGGAGTGACTTCCTTAGAGGAGTGACTGTCGCGGTTTCATATTGTGTGTTCAATTAAAAAACAACCCTGTTCATACTCAGATAATCTTCTTAGATCTACAAAGCGTCCTTTTGAACTGTTATATGAATCACTGTCAAACATAGGTTCAAGCATTTCAATAAATAACCCAGTCAACGGACTACTCAACCTAAATTGGCTTCCTTCTTCGCTCGCTCAATCTTCGGCTTCCTCTTTCGTTCGCTTGACCTTTGGGTTCCTTTCTTCTACTACCTCATGTTCACAAGTTGTGAATTTTCCTTCTTCTCTGTGATAGATGCCTGATTCACCTGCTTGAAGTGAAGCATTTTAACTTGTATTTATACAAGTCTCACCAATAACCAAAAGACACGTTCATTGGGGGGAGAGGCCGACTTATGAGTTCGCATATTAAAATTATATCAAAGGGCCTTTTTCCAATTATATCATAAACTTGTTTATTTACAAAATTCATATAGGAGAGGATACACCCACATTACAATAGTTGTTTGGAGGTCCCCACATGCCATGTCATTACTTTAATCCCGCAATCGCAATTTCATAAAAATCAGAGGTCTTTCAAGTGGTACAACTCTGTCTTCCGATATTAACATTGTCGATGCCCCTATTTCCGATGGATGTGATATTCCAATAGGATTCTTTTGATAACTCAATCAGGTCCACAACTTTATCACAAACGACAGTTTTAACATGTCATCCCTTTTGAACTTTGTGATTCAACGAAGGCGATATTACATTAAGTTTTTTCATAGAGGTGTAGTCGGGTCCGCAATAATATCACAATCGCAATTTTTAATGTGACATCCCTTTATGAATTGTGATATGAAAGTTCCAATAGATGGATGCGATACTACATTAGGGCTGTTACCATAAATTGTTCGGGTCCGTATATAATATCACAATCAAAGTTTTAATGTGACAAGCCTTCGTAACTTGCGAAGGTTTTGATACAACAGATGCGATATTAATTAGGGTGTGTTATAATGGAACCATCGGGTCCGCAACTCATATCGCAATCGGGGATTTCAGTGTAATAACAAGGCTTCAAGACTCGTGATGTAGTGGATGTGATATTTCAATAGAGGCATATTGTAACAGAACCATCGGATCCGCAAAGCTCCTCCGATTTCATTGTTTTCTTCCTTTAGCACTTACTTTTGGGTATATGTGATAAGTGTCGTTGTTCTTCCCTTTAGCACTTACCTTTGGGCATATGGGATATGCTCCAATAAACTGCTTCTCTTGCTCTGATAGGTCTTCCTTTGAATTCGGATAGCTCTTCTTTAATAGCTCTCGTTCTTGACTTTTGATGGTTTCCCTGATGGCTTTCATCCTTGGATTCTTGCTCCTGTTACTTCACAGATCTGCTTCTCCTTGGCTTCACATCATCATTTAGTATCCCAGAATATTGCCATGTTGACATCAATGACAATCTAGATCAACAATATCCCCCTTTGTCATTGATAGCAATATTCTTCTTCTCTCCCCCTTTAACATCAATGGCAAAGGAATGCACAAGGACTCCCCCTGTCGAACTACTCCCCCTGTCATGGTGATATTTTATTTTTTCTTACTTAAGATAGAGAGATTGATGCCTTATCATCAGCTAGCACATTATTTGTTCTTCATGTCTCAAAATAACTACTTTATCATGGCTTCAACAATGTTGCTCCAATAATGTCCCAAACAAACGTTTAAAGTTTGCTTTTAACCATGATCAAGTGTGGGCAACGATGCCTTAAAGATTCTCCACTTCAGTGCTTCCAAACAAAATCCAAATAGCCACACACCAAATTTCCAAGTCCACATTTTTATGCTTCTGCAATCCAAATTTTGTTGTCTCCACAATCAGAATTAAGAGGTCTTCATAGTCTGAATCAAGAGAAAATGCCACTGAAATTATTTTTCTTGCTATCTCTCTTCATATCAGAGTTCCTCTGTATCTATGTGCTTCTCCTTAAGTCATTTCCATCCAATGTTTCAACATCATTGCATTCTGATGAAATGGTGAGAGGTTGTGCCTTACTATTGCTATTTATTAAGTGACCAACATCAATCTGAGCTATATTTGACTGCACAACATTCTTCTTTCTATAATCCTTTTGATGAACCATCTTTTCCTTGTGTTCTTTGCAAGTTATCTCCATTAGCAGATTTTGATATCAATCTGTGACTGTCTTTTAAATTCTTTCTACTAACTAACAACTTTTTACAATGCTTCAATTATGTTAAATGTTGCCAACTTCTCTTGCTTGTGTAGTGAACAAAACATTCAAGCTCCATTTCCATATGATTTATTTGTTTGAAGGTTGCATCTATTTGTGTCCACAATTTATCGGTTCTCACATCATATCCCTGAGTCGAGACATTCAACTTATGTAATAAAAACAAGATAGCTATTTTCGTTATTAGCATTAGATGGCCTTCTCTGCTGCTCCAATTTTTGCTTAGTGATCAAGTGAAAAAACATCTTCAACAACAATCCATTGGATAGTTAAGAGATCATGTTCTTTCAAAGGAGTGTTCCTGAGAAATGATCCATCAAAGAATTATTGTCAATATAGCTCATCAAGGATTACATAAGGCCCATTCACAGATGGCTTCTACAAGAATGTTTAATCATCATAAGACCCCCCTAATTGTATGCATGATCTTCCTTTCGGCAGAGTCTCCCCATCAAATTCTTAGATTGTCGAAGATCAGGTCAACAACATGTGTTGTTGGTTGGAGAGTTCAGGAGACTTTTGGACCCAATTTGTTTCTTTCTCCATACTTGTGTAACTTCCTTATCTGGCATAGTTCTAGCTTGCGTAGGTGCCTAAATTAAGTTACAATTACGTGCCATATGACTAATGTTATGACACTTGAAGCATTCTATGTTATTCATGAATAAGAATTCATGACTTCTTCTTGTGAAATTGCTTCTCGGAGATTGATAGAGATCATTATAAGCCCTACAATCTTTTTCCATGTGTCTAAAGTTTGCACAGGAATAACAATAACCAAGAAATAAACTTTGGTACTTGGGAGATGGAGATTTCCTTGATGTACTTCTGAAGCCTTTCTGCCTTGGGATTCCTTGATAATATTCATCGCCTTTTATATTATTGACATCATTTGCAAGTCTTCTTGGAGCGGGATTTCTTCCATTGTTGCCTTGACTCTTCTCGTTGCCTTTGTTGGAATTGGGAGCATTATTATTTCCATTAGGCTTCCTCATGTCCTTGTTGTTTGAAGTATGCTCACTCTTGCTTGAGGATTCACCTTCATAGCCAAGACCTGATTTATTAAATGGAGATCTTTGATGGCTAAGCATGTCATCCAAGGCTTGAGAGCTCTTCAAGATTTTGTCCATCCCTTCAACCTTTTTCCTGAGGGAGACAATCTCCTCTTCCAATCTTTCACAATCATTATTCTTCTTAGCAAGTTGTTTCTCAATTTCTTCCTTGATAAGAGTAGCTTCATTTGCTTCTATTTTAAGGGAGATGATATCTGATTTCCTTTTGAAAATTTCTTCATTTTCCTTAGCTAGATTGCTCTCCATTTTTTCCTTGATCCTTGTAGCTTTACATGTTTTGACCTTAAGAAGGTTGATGTCAGATTTTAGTTTGAAGATCTCTTCATCCTTTGCTTTTAGTTGGTATATCATGGTGTTTCTCTCCTTTTTTGCTTTATCAACCTGTCCTCCTATGATTACCAATGCTTCCATTGTCTTCTCAGCTCCTTGTGCTAACTTTCTTGCTTCTTCTAGTTGAGATTTGAGAGAGGAGACCTCTACCTTGTACTAACCAAGCTCTTCCTCAAGTTTGTTCAAGCTCTTGTGCCTTTGTTCAACCTGACTTGACAAGGTATCTTCCTGTTTCTTTGCCTTATCCAATTGATTTTTCATGGATATGACTTTTTCATGATGCTTTCTTTTGTTTTGATGAAATTCCTCCTTAAGCTTGGCAAGCTCTTCATCTCTTTCTTGTACTTGAAGCTTGACAAGGTCAACTTCCTTCCTTGTTTGGTCTTGGTCACTAGCTAGTGCTTTCTTCTTAAGTTCCTCGTTTTCCTTTTTCAAATTAATAAGCTATTCCACTGCAGCCATAAGTTTAGTGAGGAGATCTTCTTCAAAGTCTTTTTCATTCTCTTCATCTTCCGGTCTTCTTTAGCCTTGATGTCATCAATCTTATCTTCACCCTCCTTGATGGGCTCTGGATTTTCTTCTTGTTTTCCATCATTTTCTTGACTAGAGATCATTGTCAACGCTCCTTTTGAGTGAATATCATGAAGTTTATCCCATATGCCTTTTGTTGAAGAGCATTTTTCAAAATTAGCCTTCATAGAATCAGGTAGCCCATTCAAGATTTCTTTCATTGCTCTTGTATTATGTTCCTTGGATTCTCCATCCGTCATGCTATCAACAATCACCAATTTCCAAATTTCAATGCCTTGAGTCTTTAAGAAATTCCTCATTCTTGCCTCTCATATATCAAAGTTTCCATTGAACACTAGAGCCTTCACAAATTGATCAACTTCGATTTCGGTGGTTGAGGGAAACACATCTTTAGGAGGATTGGAGACTTTCTTCCTTGGCTTCGCCATTTGTGTTCTAATGATCAACCTTCAAGCTGTTAGGCTTTGAGTGAAGGTACTGGCTCTGATACCAATTGTTGGAAATACTGAGAGGGGGGTGAATCAATATTTCTTTTCAATTGTTACTTTTACCAGTTAGATCACTTATATTTAGAACACAAAAATGAACAACATAAATAAATGCTTTTATTAATACAATCTTTATAAAGAATCAAGTACAATATGGGTGGGGCTCCAACCCTTAATGAAGACACCCAGGCTCCAACTTGGGATGTGCTAAGCACCTACTTGGACTTTAGTGAGGCTCCAACCTCTAGGGCTTTGACCCTATCTTATCCAAGGCACCAACCTTGAGTTTAGGAGCACCAACTCCATGGACACCAATCCTCAATCTTCCAGGCTCCAACCTATATTTGCTAAGCACCGACTTGGACTTCCAAGGCTCCAACCTTGTCAATTTTGAGACACCAACCTCAAGAACTCCAATCCTATATCTGTTACAGGCACCGACTTGGTTTCTTGAGGACTCCGATCCTCTAAGGCTCCAACCCTATCCTTCAAGGCACCTACCTTGTTTGTTCTAGGCTCCAACCTTCAGGGCACCAACCCTCAGGGCTCCAACCCACTGTTATACTTTGTCTAGATATGTTTGATAGTAATTCATGACTCCCATAATCTTCTTCATTGAGTTTTGTCAATCTATAATTACGCCTTCACTTAGTCTCCACGCTACATAATCAATGATAACCTTGTCTCATAGAAGGTGTCACCATTGCTCTTCATTATATCCAAGCAAAACCTCTAAGTCACATCATGATGACTAATACATTATGATCTTCAATAGTCTTCACACAACTTCAATGTGTCTACAATGAACTGCACTAAGCTCTGCACAAAAACAACTCTATGTTTCAAGCCTTTGTTCTCATTGTCACAGTAAATGCTTCAAGAGTGACTGCTTTAGGAGTAATTGCTTCAGAAGTGACTTCTTTAAAGGAGTGACTGTCACAGTTTCATATTGTGCATTCAATTAAAAACCAACCCTATTCATACTCAAATAATCTTCTTAGATATGTAGAGCGTCCTTTTAAACTATTATCTGAATCATTGTCAAACACAAGTCTGAGCATTTCAATAAATAACCCAGTCAACAGACTGCTCGACCTTCGGCTTCGTTCTTCTTTTGCTGGACCTTCAGCTTCCTTCTTTGCTCGCTCAACCTTCAGCTTCCCCTTTCGTTCGCTTAACCTTTGGGTTCCTTTCTTCTACTACCTCACGTTCACGAGTTGTGAACTGTCCTTCTTCTCTGTCATAGATGCCTGATTCACCTTGTTGAAGTGAAGCGTTTTAACTTGTATTTATACGAGTCTCACCAATAACCAAAATACACGTTCATTGGGAGGAGAGGCCGACTTATGAGTTCGCATATTAAAATTATATTGGAGGGCCTTTTTCGAATTATATCATAAACTTGTTTATTTACAAAAATCATATAGGAGAGGCTATACCCACATTACAATAGATGTTTGGCGGCCCCCATATGCCACATCATTGCCTCAATCCTGCAATCTCAATTTCATAAAAATATGAGGTCTTTCAAGTTGTGCAATGCTCTGTCTTCCGATATTAACATTGTCGATGCCCCTATTTCTAACGGATGTGATATTCCAATAAGCTTCTTTTGATAACTCAATCGGGTCCACAACTTTATCACAAACGATGGTTTTAACATGTCATCCCTTTTGAACTTTGTGATTCAACGGATGCAATATTACATTAAGTTATGTCATAGTGGTGTAGTCGGGTCTGCAATAATATCGCAGTCACAGTTTTTAATGTGACATCCCTTTATGAATTGTGATATGAAAGTTCCAATAGGCGGATGTGATATTGCATTAGGGTTGTTACCATAAATTTTTTGGGTCCGTATATTATATCGCAATCAAAGTTTTAATGTGACAAGCCTTCATAAATTGCGAAGGTTTCGATACGGCGAATGTGATATTAATTAGGGTGTGTTATAATGGGACCATTGGGTCTCAACTCATATCGCAATCGGTGATTTCAGTGTAACAACAAGGCTTCAAGACTTGTGATGCGGTGGATGCGATATTTCAATAGAGGCATATTGTAACAGAACCGTCGGGTCCGCAAAGCTCCTTCGATTTCAATATTTTCTTCCTTTAGCACTTACTCTTGGGTATATGTGATAAGTGTCGTTGTTATTCCCTTTAGCACTTACATTTGGGCATATGGGATATGCTTCGACAAACTGCTTCTCTTGCTTGGATAGGTCTTCCTTTGACTTCCGATAGCTCTTCTTTGATAGCTCCTGTTCTTGACTTCTGATGGCTTCCCTAATGGATTTCTTCCTTGACTTCTTGCTCCTATTACTTCATGGATCTACTTCTCCTTGGCTTCACATCATCATTTAGTATCCCAGAATATTGCCATGTTGACATCAATGACAATCTAGATCAATAAGATGTACACATGAGGAGGTTGTTGTTGTGCATAAGTACTTGAGGACGCAGTATCAATTAGATACATGGGTGGATGAGAGTCAGGGAGGTAACTTCCTGGCCCTTCTCACGAGATAGACCTTGGAGATAGGTGTGTGCGGGTCCTTGATATTCAGGAGGACTGTGCCACCCTTACAAGGGGCCTTGGGGATGAGGCTTCTTTCTTGACAGGTTGATGATTCTTGGATGAATGTGATTGTTTGACAGCACATTTGCATTAGCACCATGGGCAGCATGTTGCAAATGAGACGATGGATTATGTCATGGACTTGAGCATGGCTTATTTTACACTTGGGATGGACTCTTGATTGAGTTGAGATTGTGACAGGATGTTGAGAAACAACCAACAATGGCATAAGGAGGAGCATTCTCATGGGTTGAGCGCTACAGTTGGATTAGCTACCCAACTAGTTCGAGTCATGGGGGCATGCAGTGCACCGAGTTTTGTCAGATAGATGTCTTGGTTATGACTGAGATGTTGTGTTGGACGGAGTATTATGCAGTGATTCACATGATCACGATAGATGATGAGGTCAGACACGATATATGTTGCAGCGCTGGCATGTAGTCGAGTTGGAGGGACCAACCTTCCATGATGGGGCAGCATGTGGGATTGACAGATGTGGTTGATGATCATGGATTGAGGAGACTTTTCGTTCATAAAGTCATGAACCTTGGTGGTTTATGCGATGAGGCAGAGATGGGAAGCATGGACATTTTTGAGATGTTGGAGCTAGAAACACTTTTCGATGATGTATGATGTTGTTGTCAGGGACGAAAAAATTTCTAGAGTGGTGGAGGATGTTAGGACCTTGAGACGAGGAGGGCGCGCCATGTGTGTGATGGGCACCCAAGTCTGTTTTATGCAACGGGTGATTCATCTTCGGTTATGTGCGACGAGTCGACTTCATGTGACGACCGCACAAGTTCGGTTAAAGGCAATGAGTGAGCACGCTCGATGATACAACAAGAGGGAGCGTTTGGTTAAACGCGCCCCGACGAGTTGTGCAATGGTGTGACGAGTCACTTGGAGAGTTGAAAAACGAAGATTGGGCCAATGAGCGAAGGAGGACGCTATGGCAGGCCAACGTGCGGAAGTGGACCCAAGATGGTTGGCCGACAAGTTAGTAGACATTTTCATGTACGAATGTATGGTCAGCCTAAGGTAGGCCGGCCCACCTAAACACATGGATGACACATATAAGAAAGAAGAGGATGATTTGAGAAGAAGCATCAAGTGTTCTCAAACAAGTTCAACATAGTGAGAAAGCGATAAGGCCAAGGCAAGGCGCAGGTGGACGGAAGGGCTGAAGTGCCGAGCCGAGAAACAAAGGCGAGTTGTAGGCTGGGTGAGTGTGCACAGGGACGAGTTTTGGTACACGGCAACGAGTGGGCAGAAATGAGCGAAAAGTTTCTACAAAGGGCGCGGGCAGGTAGCAGGCCGGCAGGGCGACCCGAGCTGCAGTGAGCGCGGTCGAACGGCGGGCGACCCAACCTGGTTGGGCGAGTCTACATAGGTAGACAGTCCAACAAACAACACATGGGCAGCGGTGAACGATGAACTTTGAATGGAAGTGGGTGACCTTGCACGGTGCGGCTGGGCAGCCCTACACAACAGTTGGGCCACCCTACACGATAGCGGGTGGGTGGCCCTGAATGATAGGTTTGCAGGTGGGTGCTACTAAACGAGGGCGACCCGACCCGGTGAGGTAGGTGACCCGACACGAGAGGCAAGTTGTGGAATTTTGGTAGCTTTGTTGAGGTGAAATTTGGATTTTCCAGCAGCTTAACTTGTACTTGTATTTGTAAAAAGACTGAATTAATGTATTATTGGACAGACTCTATAATATGGGAGTTCCCCCTCCCATTTAAAAGAAAGTATTTCCGATGTACATATATAATGATGATATGATGATGTAAATGTTATTTCCACTGCGTAATGATAATGTTTAGTAGACTTGAAGAAAATAACTAAGTGTTGAATGGTTAGGTGTATTCTGTCCTCATAAGTATTGGTGAAAAGAAAGTAGGTAGCAATGTCACACTTGCCTATGTGCAGTTGAAAGACTACTGCTAGGATAGAGACATGACAGCATTCGTGTGTGCCACAACGTGGAAAAACCACCTCTGGGTCAATATATGGAAGTGTAAAGGTTCTCTTTAGAAATTGAGATTCTTTAACATTTTATTTATATGATCTAAAAAAGAGACCGTAGTCAAAAAGATTAATAATGTGAGAAATTTTGAAACTTAAAATGGATGTAAGTAAAAGTTGATATTCTACAAAGAAATATTTTTCATCATCATAGTAAAAAGCATCATTAAAAAAATCAAATACACAATAACATTAAAAATAAAACAAACCAATCTTTTTTATTTTTTAATATTATTTAAAAATAAATTATTTGTTTCTCATTAAAATATATTTATTTATTATAATAATATTATTTAAAATAAATAAAATTATTTCTAATTGAATTTATATTGAGTTGTTAATTAAACTTATATTGAATGGATAAGAAAAATGATTATTGTGGAATTTTAGCAAATGACATAACGGCCTTTTTATATAATAATTTTATTAGATCTAAATAATTTCTTAAAAAACTAAAACAGATATTCCTTACATAAAAATTAAAATTAAAATCTTCCCACCAAACATTCAAATCAGTCCTTTAGAGTGTTTGGAATAAATTTACAAATAGTCCCACCGGTGTTATACCACACCAGCTTGATTCCGAGACCGCCCCTTTTTTGGAACAATATGCAGATGAAGAGGTCGAAACAATGGACTAATACGTACGGCTGTTGATTTAGGACAGTTTCCAGAGTAATCGAGTCTTCTTCAGTTTTCATTTGCTGACACGCCTGTCAGGTTTTCTTTTATCTGCCACGAAGGATACCTATAAAAGGCAAGTGGCCGTTGTTGGCAGAACACTATCGTCACACAATTAGATACGTGGTAGAACCAGGCAGGGTTGCCCACCCAAGAGATCAATCCCGTGAGTGCACGTTAGCCATTGCCCAGACAAGCTGAGAGAATTCACAATTAAAATTGCTAATGAAGGATTCATAAATTACCCCAGTAGAAGTAGGTTTTGTTGTAAGTCAAAAAACAGATAAATAGAGGAGGGGTAGGGAGATGATGTGTTCAGTCTGCGTGTGAATGATTTCTGTAAAGTCAAGTGGATGATTGTGGCAGAAAATCCATATTTTCTGAAGAGGGGAAGACTGAGGAGGGGAAGAGATGGGTTTCATTAACAATATGGTGATTGTATTGTCCTGTGTATTGTTTTTGGGATTGAATGGCGTTCTTCTACATGCTCGCCCAGATGAATTTACTGGTGATGGTTTTATTCGGATGCCCGTTGACAAACAACACTCATTTGAGAGCAAAGAAGAAGAAGACGGTGATAGTATTGGTACCAGGTGGGCTGTTTTGCTTGCGGGTTCCTCTGGCTATGGCAACTACAGGCATCAGGTATTCTCACATTTATGTTTATGTTTATAATTCTATTTGCTTTATAGAATCTCTTTTACTGAACGAAAATGGAATTTTATCATAATTTTTCTTAAAAAAACTTCTTTCCCCAAATCTGAACTCAAAAAAGTCATCCTAATCAGATTCTAGCAAAAAATTTATGCAAATCGCAGGCTTTAAATTTTGTTTCTGCTTTTCTGCTGTGAACGATGTGACCTCGAAATTTGCTTTAAATTTTCCTGAATGAAAATGGAATTTGATCATATTTTTTCTAAAGAGAACCTCTTCACCCAAATCATAATTATAAAAATTCATCTTAATCAGATTCTAGCAAAAAATTGATGAAAATCTCAAGCTTTAAATACTGTTTTTGCGTTTCTGCTGCGAAGAATACGACTTTTTCTAATCTATAGTTAAAATTAAATTTAATCAGAGTTAAAAATTTTGATCAAAAAATGTCGGATAGCTTGACCCCTTGGTGAAGAAGGGGAACCCACCAGGTTTCAATTCTCACCATGTACATGTTCGCTCCTCTGGGGCGGCCATGGCTACATAAGCCTGCCTTGTTACGGTGGGACATTGGGATACTATTCAAGATTGCAATCTCTGTTCATCCCCATGGTGTTTCTAGGCAGGTGTTCATCAAGAGTCAAAGGAAGCTTTGTCAAAAAATAAATAGAAGATCATTAAAGATCGTTAAATTTGAAGTATTTGAAGTTGTGTGTTTCTTTGTTTAGTACCTTGTCTCCTAAATCAAAAGCAATAATAAAATTCTATCAGAATTTAATGGATTTTTTTTTCTCTGAACTCGACTTTTAGAGTTTGTTTCTATGGTCGGTTTGGCTGTGGTAGTGACATAGTCGCGCTTGTACGATGACCTAAATTCAAATCCTGGTTGGGCTTACCCAATCAGATAAGTCCCTACTTAAAACTAGGGACTGCAGTTATGCTTTTTGTCTCCACCTGTAATACTTAATACACCAATGGGGTTTCGTCCTCCGAGTTTTTCGAAGGAAAAATAATAATGATAATAATGTCAGGCCCATAGATAATCCTTTTGCTTCACTGGGGAAACAGGATAAATCTTGTCACCGCAGTACTAGAATGGAGTTTCATGGTTAGAAAATGTAATACCCTATTTACATTAATGGAGTTTCATAGTTCTTCGTTGGCTTCTTTTAAACAAAGGGCGTTTCACTAGGGAGGAAAAAGAAAGGCACAGAAGAAAAATGTTTGTTTCTGTGATTGATGGGATCTCTTTTCCTACACCTTAGTTTCTGTGATCGATAAGGTTTGATCATTTGATAAGGGAAGAAGTCAAGATTTAAAGTCGAGTGTTAATGAATTTGATAAAAATACAAAGGGTTTCTAGAATTTGTTTTTGTGAAGGCGGTTGGTAGAAGGTTTTATTGATTTAATGGATAGGACGAAAATTATTACTTTGTTGTACACGGATCTACCTCCAAATGTCTATCAACGGCCAATGGTATTTGATGGATCACATTGCAAGCAATTTCAATTTTCTAAATAAGGACCTCTTTTTTCTTACACATATGATGCCTTGCTCTGTAGGCTGATGTCTGCCATGCATACCAAATATTGAGGAAAGGTGGACTGAAGGAGGAGAACATCATAGTGTTTATGTATGATGATATTGCTAATAACAGTGACAATCCTCGGCCAGGTACCATCATCAACCATCCCAATGGAAAAGATGTCTATGCAGGTGTTCCCAAGGTGTGTGTTTCTGTCTGAGCTAATGGTGCTGATCATGATATTATCTCCATTTTCTTGGCTGAATAATTAGTAGGGTAAAGTTGTATCAAATAATGTTCAGCTGATTTTGATGCTTTTGCATTTATCTTGTAGGATTATACAGGTGATAATGTTAATGTGAACAACTTCCTTGCTGTCCTCCTTGGGGATAAAAGTTCAGTTAAGGGGGGAAGTGGCAAAGTTGTTGACAGTGGCCCAAACGACCACATTTTTATTTACTACTCTGATCATGGAGGACCTGGAGTGCTGGGTGAGTAGTAAATGCACATATGATATTCTTCTTGTTTAGTTGTTTGATGATTTGATCTACTCTAATGTAGAACTTAAAAGGTCACCTAACTCTCGCTAAGCTGTTTATTGTCGAGTTCAGGACATGACAGGGAATTGGAATATAGTAATATACCTAATAAGTGCAAATATTTCGAGTTCAGGACATGGCAGTGAATTGGAATATAGTAAGATACCTAATAAGTTCTATTTGCAGATTACCATTTGAAATATGTTGTCAATGCTTTCTATCTCACTGTCCCCCAGAGACTTTTTCCATTGTTTTGGGAACTATCTCGCTATTGAACCTTTGTTTATTTTGAAAGTGCTTCGAGAAATACACCTTGAAGGACTGCACCACGTAGAGCTGACTTTCACGGGTTAAGTGCCAGCAAATATTCTACCAAAGTTGCCCTCATCTCGTTGGGTCAGGGCAGACCACTCCATGAATTTAACTCATCTCTTTGGGTTTGGGCAGACCACTTCATGAATGAAATCCTGGTGGACAGCTTAATACCCAGTCAACCTCATTAGTGAAGCAATACCCCGTCGATCTCATGATTGAATTTTCATATAACTCGAACCAGATTACAAACTTGAAGGCATCTATTTTAGTTCGTTTCTGTTAAACATTACCTAAATGGAGTATATATGCGACATTTTTTTTTTGAAGGCTGTATTCCATGTTCAACTGCTATAATTTTGAGAAATTTTGAGAATCATAATCTCATCTCAGAAATTTGGCCTAGCACTATGAGAGTTTGACAATATTTCTATTTAAAATACCTAAATAGAGTATATATGCGACAATTGCTTTCATTCGTTCTGTTTTTCGGCTGTGTTCCACGTTCAGCTGCTACCATTTTGAGAATCAGATTTTGATCCCAAACCTTTGGTCTAACCGTATGACAGTTTTACAAACTTTTCCTATATTTTTGTATCTAGAGAAACCCTACTTATTCCTGCATCTTATGTTTTCAGGCAGCTCAAGACCCATTCGCATTACCAATGTAATCCTTCATTAGAATATCATTATTTGTGGCATGGTTTGCAGGTTTAATTTGATCTGATTTTCGGCTACTATTTATTTAAGGTTCTTTGCATTGATTATTTTGTCAGTTTGATGTTTATTTGTGGATTTTACCACTGATTATTTTCATTCTGGAGCTGGTTATACTGTGTATTTGTAAATTGCAACTTGAGATGTATTTGTAAATTGCAATTTGAGATACTATTGCTGGAAATGTATTTCTTATCTGATTCTGTTTAAAATTTGGATTTTATTTCATTTGTCCAATTGCACCTCCTGCACATGTAGTAATGTCAATGATGAGTTTGGATTTTATTTCATTTGTCCAATTGCACCTCCTGCACATGTAGTAATGTCAATGATGAGTTTGATTGCAGGGATGCCAATTCCTCCTTATCTCTATGCACACGACCTTGTTGAAGTTTTAAAGAAGAAACATGCTGCTAATGCATACAAGGAAATGGTGAGAAAATTTTACCAATCCCATATTCTTTTCTGTTTCATTTATCTCTACATGTGGGTTCAGTATTTTCTGAATTGTTTGCATGATTAGGTCATTTATATTGAAGCATGTGAAAGCGGAAGCATTTTTGAGGGTCTGCTACCAAAGGGCCTGAAAATCTATGTTACAACAGCAGCAAATGGAGAGGAAAGTAGCTGGGGAACTTACTGTCCTGGGATGTACCCCCCTCCTCCTCCAGAATATGAAACATGCCTCGGAGATTTGTATAGTATTGCCTGGATGGAAGACAGGTTTGACTGAAATGCCACCAATTTATATTATGATGACACTCTTTGGCCATTTGGATGTTTCTTATTGACTGGAACTGTGTGCTGATTTTACTTTTATTTTGCATTGGATGTTTCTTATTGACTGAAACTGTGCGCTGATTTACTTTTATTTTGCAGTGAAAAACACAACTTGAAGACTGAAACTATAAAGCAGCAATATCAATTGGTAAGTGGGTTTGAATTTTGAAACATATTGGTTTCAGGATCTGTGAGTTTGATCCTCGTCTCTTCGTTCAATCCAAAATGAAGAGCATAGCATGGGACAGAAGTAAAATGGCATTGAGAAAGATTACTATTTCTCCTTGACTAGAAGCAGGGGTCAAGGTTAAAATCTTTCTCATGTACGATACTCTTAGACGATATTTGCCCTTTTGGGCCATACCGGCCATACTTGGGAGTGCTTGCCACTCATAGTCTGGCAACTATGATCTCGACTGTCCATAGATATTTAGCCTTTACGCTTCTGATTGTGAAGGCTACTCTTCTGATTGTTCTTCCACATTCATCACATTGTAATGTGGAAGTGCCTTTGCTTTATTCCAGATTTCATTGTCTACTTGGAATTTATGTGTTTTGCGCCATTTTATACCAGTATATTGATGCGGTAGGTTTTTGCAGGTAATTATTTGTGTTTTGTGCCATTTTATACCAATATATTTGATGAGTTGGGATTTTGCAGGTAAAATTCAGGACATCAGACCATAATACATACCGGGCCGGATCCCATGTGATGCAGTACGGTGACATCCCTATCAGCAAAGAGCAGTTGTTTCTATACATTGGATCTGACCCAGCGAATGCCAATGCTACTTTCACCTATGACAACGGTTTTCCAGAATTCCCCGATGAGAAGGACGTGAGAGCTGTAAATCAACGAGATGCAGATCTTCTCTATCTATGGCAAAAGGTAGTATATTGATCGTAATCCCCCGCCCCCCAATAAAAGTGGGATTGATCCACCTAACTGCACTATTTATTCACTTGTATATCAAATTGATCATGTTTGGAACCATATAATCTTTCAATTCAAAACTGCTTATTTTGTTAAGCTCCAATCTCTTAAAATAAGTTTTGTTTTAACAATTCACCTTCTGAACCTTCTGAGCTATCTTCTGGTGTTAGTATATATTGTCCTTTTCAGTCTAGTGTATTTTTGGACTTTGAGGCAAAAGCCAATATTAGTGATTCTTATGCTTTATTTTGCAGTATAAAAGATCTAAGGAGGGCTCCATTAAAAAGTTGGAATCACAGAGACAGATGGTGGACTTGATGACACATCGTATGCATGTTGACAAAAGCATGAATCTCATTGGCAAGCTTTTGTTTGGATCTGCGAGGGGTCCTAATGTGTTGAACACTGTACGGCCACCAGGTCAACCTTTAGTTGATGATTGGGACTGTCTCAAAACAATGGTAATTTTCTAATCCGCGGATCCTACTTTACCTTTTTTATTAGTGATTGTGTGTAAACGCTTTTACTTCATAGTTGGGGAGCTATGAACCACTGTAGCTATGAAACTTAAGTGCGCATCTTGCATTAACTTCATACAAATGCCCATTTTGTTAACCTTGCATTTCTCCGATGATGATCATGCTATAATCCTCTGATTCTACTAGCGTTGTCTCTGAATGGTTAGCCATCTTGAAAAATTACACTAATTAAAGCATAGCATCCTCCTTATAAGATCTGACTCTCAAAGTTCTAAACATAAGCATATCTTTATTGCTGCAGGTGCGAACATTTGAAAAACATTGTGGATCTCTGTCGCAGTATGGCATGAAACACATGCGTTCTCTTGCAAATATGTGCAATGAAGGAGTCACTAAGAATACCATGACTGCGGTATCTGCAGAGGCATGTAATCAAATGCCATCCCGGTTTAGGGCTTCACTTCATAGAGGTTTCAGTGCTTGATGATTTCAGTACTTCAGTCACAAAGAACTGGGTGACTACCATGGCCTCTTTCAATTTCAAGAACAATGCAAGTTTTTCAATGGGCTATAAGCATAAACTCCTATTTGTTATTAATGCTCTTTCCAACATTCACTCTATTATGTTACTGAACAGTGCCATAATATACAGTATTCCTTATATAAAAACAAAGGATCAACACTACCATGGTCTCTTTCAATTTCAATGCAAGTTTTTCAATGGGCTATAAGCATAAACTCCTATTTGTTATTAATGCTCTTTCCAACATTCACTCTATTATGTTACTGAACAGTGCCATAATATACAGTATTCCTTATATAAAAACGAAGGATCGACATATTGGATAATAGCGCCTGTGACTTGCAAAATTCCAATCATAATTATGTTAATCTATTTAGATTAGAGTAACAAGGCATTAACAAAGTCTGTTTGCAAAACTCCAGTGGGAGAGTTTCCACAATGTATAGTCGGAGAGTTTTCATTTTACTTATGTAACTCAATCTACTTGGATTAAAATATCAACACTCAAAAGTTCTTCAGCAATGTACATATGGGGAAGTTTTCATCATACTTCTGTTAATCTTTTTGGATTAGACTAATAAGCTTTCACAAAGTCTCTCTTTGCAAAAATCCATAACGAGTGAGGAGAGTTTTCATTATACTTACGTAACTCGATCTTCTTAGATTCAAGTATTATAGTGGGGAGAGTTTTCATTATACTTATGTAACCAGGAGTATCAACACCGAAAAGTTCAATCATCCATGGTCTTGATTGAGTGGATGCTTTTCGATCCTTTAATATATTAAGATCTTCTTTTCCTGTTATGCATTTGTTGAGAACTTTCTTTCTCCGTGGATAAGACATCCCTTGCAAAGGAAGGAATAACACACGAGTTTTATCATCAATGGTCTTGATTAAGTGGATGTCTGCTTATATAATAGAAAAATATATTAAGATCCTTCTTTTTTCACTTTTTAAATTTTTTTTTTCTTTTTTATTTGACGCTTTTGTCCGAGACTTTTTCTGGTGGACAAGAAATACCTATTAAAGAACTCACCAGATCTCTCCGAATATTTATCGGAAATTGCAAAGAGCTCTCCATGTCTTTCTTGGAGAGGAAGAAAATGAGAACCCGCATCATCATCCCTTGTCATCTTTAGCTGTGAAAAGAAAAGAAAAAAGAAATTCCTCTATCCTTAATCTCAAGTATATTCTCTCTCCGTATCTTCACTCCCTCCCTCGATAGGGTGAGCTAAGTAAGGTTTTCCTGAAATATATAAACTATTTTTTTCTCTTTCCTTACTGTCAATATATTTTCTCTCGCCGTATCCTCACCCCCCTCGATAGGGTGAACTAAGATTTTCCAACTCATGTTATAATGTGGGTAGGGCGTGTAAGGGATTCTCTCTCCTTACCCACGCTCCCCTTAATGAGGGTAGTCTAAGATTTTAATCCATATTATATGGGTAGGATGTGTGGGGATTATAACGAAATATTAATGAAATTGATAATATAATGTTGTTATGGGTAGGTGTGTAATGTATTCTCTCCCCTCCCCTCAATGAGGGTAGTCTAAGATTTTAATCCATATTATATGGGTATGGTAAAATCCATATTATATGGGTATGGTGTGTGGGGATTATAGGGAAATATTAATAAAATTTATAATATAATGTCATTGAAGTGTATGATTCACCCACCCTCACCGTCATTTAAGGTGGAGATCGAATCTAAAAGATACCCACCCCCTTCGTCATTGACGCTGGAGATGGAATGTAAAATTAATTAAATTTTTTTTTAAATGAGGAAACTAAAATTTTCCAATTCAGATTGATAAGGTAAGGTGGAGATGGAATCTAAAGGATACCACCCTTACGGAGGAGGAAAACTACTCCGTGAAACTAAATTTTTCCAATTCATATGGATAAGGTAAAGGTGGAGATGGAATCTAAAGGATACCACCCTCACGGAGATGGAGTCTAAATATTTTATAAAATGAGGAAACTAAAATTTTATTTTCCAATTCATATTATCATAGGGATAAGGTGCCTAAGGTGTGTGAGGGTGTAGTCTAAGTAATATGGATAAAGTGTGTGAGGGTGTAGTATAGGAGAAGGATAGAATTTAAAATTGTTCAATCTATATTATCATATCATATGGTAGAGGGTAGTGTGGGGGAAAATTCTTTAATTCATAATATAAGGTTGATATAATATGGTAGAGGGTAGTGTGGGGGAAAATTCTTTAATTCATAATATAAGGTTGATATAATATGAGTAGGTGGTGATTTTTCCTTTCCCTCTCGATACACCCTTCAATGAGTATGGAAGGTGGAGTCTAAGATTTCTCACTCCTTATCATAAGGTGGAGTGTGGAGTCTTAAGATTTGGAGTTCAAGATTCCTCACTCCTTACCATAGGGTGGAGTTCAAGATTTCTCAATTCATATTATCACAAACACAGAGATAGGTGGTAGTGTAAGAGGTGGAGTGTGGAGTCTAAGATGTGGAGTTTAAGATTCTTCAGGTGGGAGTGTAAGAGGTGGAGTGTGGAGTCTAAGATGTGGAGTTTAAGATAAGATTTCTCGGGTGGGAGTGTAAGAGGTGGAGTGTGGAGTCTAAGATGTGGAGTTTAAGATTCCTCACTCCTTACCATAGGGTGGAGTTCAAGATTTCTCAATTCATATTATCACAAAAACAGAGATAGGTGGAGTTCAAGATTTCTCAATTCATATTATCACAAAAATAGAGATAGGTGGGAGTGTAAGAGGTGGAGTTCAAGATTTCTCAAGTCATATTATCACAAAGACAGAGATAGGGTCAAGTCATATAATCACAAAGATAGAGATAGGGTGGAGTGTAAGAGGTGGAGTCAGAGATAAGGTCAAGTCATATAATCACAAAGACAGAGATAGGGTGGAGTGTAAGAGGAGTCTAAAATTTGGAGTTTAAGATTCTTCACTATTGTGGGTGGAGTGTAAGAGGTGGAGTCTAAAATTTGGTGGAGTGTAAGAGGTGGAGTCAGAGATAAGGTCTAAGTCATATAATCACAAAGACATAGGGTGGAGTGTAAGAGGTGGAGTCTAAAATTTGGAGTTTAAGATTCTTCACTATTGTGGGTGGAGTGTAAGAGGTGGAGTCTAAAATTTGGAGTAAGATTCTTCACTATGGTGGGTGGAGTGTAAGAGGTGGAGTCTAAAATTTGGAGTTTAAGATTCTTCACTATGGTGGGTGGAGTGTAAGAGGTGAAGTCTAAAATTTGGAGTAAGATTTTTCACTATGGTGGGTGGAGTGTAAGAGGTGGAGTCTAAAATTTGGAGTTTAAGATTCTTCACTATGGTGGGTGGAGTGTAAGAGGTGGAGTCTAAAATTTGGAGTAAGATTCTTCACTATGGTGGGTGGAGTGTAAGAGGTGGAGTCTAAAATTTGGAGTTTAAGATTCTTCACTATGGTGGTGGGTGGAGTGTAAGAGGTGGAGTCTAAAATTTGGAGTAAGATTCTTCACTATGGTGGGTGGAGTGTAAGAGGTGGAGTCTAAAATTTGGAGTTTAAGATTCTTCACTATGGTGGGTGGAGTGTAAGAGGTGGAGTCTAAAATTTGGAGTTTAATGTTCCTCACTCTTTACTATAGGGCAGAGTTTAAGATTTCTCAATTTATATTATCACATAGACATAGATAGGGTGGAGTGTAAGGTTTCTTGTCCTTAAATTTTACTCCTTACCATAAGGTGGAGTGTGGAGTCTAAGATTTCTCATAGTATGGAGGGTGGAGTTTAAGATTCCCCGCTCCTTTACCATAAGGTGGAGTTTAAGATTTCTCAATTCATATTATCATAGAGACAGAGATGGGATGGAGTGTAAAATTTCATAAGGTGGAGTGTGGAGTCTAAAATTTTCCATAATATGGAGGGTGGAGTTAAGATTCCTCACTCCTTATCATAGTGTCCTATTTACCATAGGGTGGAGTTTGGAGTCTAAAATTTTCCATAATATGGAGGGTGGAGTTAAGATTCCTCACTCCTTATCATAGTGTCCTGTTTACCATAGGGTGGAGTGTGGAGTCTAAAATTTTCCATAATATGAAGGGTCCTGTTTACCATAGGGTGGAGTTTGGAGTCTAAAATTTTCCATAATATGGAGAGTGGAGTTAAGATTCCTCAATCCTTATCATAGTATCTTGTTTACCATAGGGTGGAGTGTGGAGTCTAAAATTTTCCATAATATGGAGGGTGGAGTTAAGATTCCTCACTCCTTATCATAGTGACCTGTTTACCATAGGGTGGAGTTTAAGATTCCTCACTCCTTAACATAGGGTGGAGCGTAAGATTCTCCCTCTTTACAATAGGGTGGAGATTAAGATTCCTCATTCCTTCCCATAATGTAAGTGAGAGTTTAAGATTTCTCAATTCATATTATCACAGAGACAGTGTGGAGTGTAAGTTTTCTCACTTCTTACCATAATGTAAGTGGAGTTTAAGATTTCTCAATTCATATTATCACAGAGACAGATATAAAGTGCAGTGTAAGATTTCTTGTCCTTACTCACAAGGTGGAGTTTAAGATTTCTCAATTCATATTATCGGGTGGAGTGTAAGATTTCTTGCCCTTACTCACAAGGTGGAGTGAGATTTCTCAATTTATATTATCATAGAGATAGAGATAAGGTGGTGGAGGGTAAGATTTCTTGTTCCTTATCTACAAGGTGGAGTCTTAAGATTTTTCAATTCATATTATCACAAAAATAGGGTATGTGAGGGTGGAAGGTGATTTCTCGATCCATATTACCATAAAGATAAAGATGGGGTGTGTTTGGGTGAAACATGAGGACGGAGTCTAATGAGTGGGAAGGTGGAGTATAATACTTTTCAATCCATATGGGTCGACTCAATCCATAGTATGATAGATATATATATATATATATATGTATGTATGTATGTATGTATGTATGTATGGGGTAGGGTGTGTGAGGGTGGAGTTAAACAGTTTTGAAAGAGTGTAGGAGAATGTGGTGTTCAAGATTTTTGAAAGTGCAGGGGAGGGGAATGAGGATGTGTTAAGGTGAGGGTGGTCTTGCGAATGAGGGTGGAGTTTAAAATATTTTAATTCATATTTTCAAATGGGTAGGGTGGAATTTGAGGGTGGAGTTTAAAATATTTCAATCCATATTTTTAAAAGGCTAGGGTGGAATTTGAGGTGGAGCAGTTTAAGATTTTTCAATATGATAGGGTGTGAAGGGAATTAGAGGAAAATGTTAATAAAATTAATGAGATATATATATATATATTATATATATATATATATATATATATATATATGGAATTATTGAGGTTAGAATGTGTGGAATTATTGGGAATATATGGAATATTTGCGGTTAGGACGAGTGGAATTATTAGGAAATATATGGAATATTTGTGACTGAAGTATGTAATTATTGTGGTTAGAATGTGTGGAATTATTGGAAATATATGGAATATGTGTTTAGGATTAGTGGAATTATTTGAAAATATATGGAATATTTTTTACTAAGGTGTGTAGAATTATTGAAAATATATATGGAATTATTGGAAAATATTAATAAGATTAAGAGTAGGAAAGATCAAGACTAAAGCAAAATAAAAGAAGTTTAAGAATCCTAATTATGCAATTGTTGGACGATGAAGTCTCGTGGGGCTTTTCCAATGGAGCGCTTTTCCAATGGAGCAAGTCAGGGTCAAGTATGTGGCACTATGGTAGTTTAATTTCTTAGCAAATGTCATTATTTCCACATTCGCCCTTCTTCGAGAAGGGGATCGAATAACAAGGCAAAATTAGCGACCTTGTGGGCCATAGTCAACAAAACAAACAAACAAATACAATGTTAAGAAAATTCAAATTATGGGCGACTCCAAGCTCATGGGATTTTATGCCCCTCATTTATATCATCTTCTCAAAGCGATTAAAAGGGAATTTCTAATGCTGGAATGCTATCCCTGTAAGCACATATATAGGGAGCTTAACAATCTTGTTAGTCGCCTTTCACAAAGTGTGTCTTTCAAAAAATGTATATGATCCAATTGAAAGACTCAAGATCTATGAATTCATGGAAGGACGAGGCCATGAAGCCATGTATAGGTACATTTTTTCCTTGAAGAAACATTCCAAGGGCAAACCTTCTTAGGTCCTCACGAAGTATATATTTCTCACCCAAATATCAAGTTTTTTTTTCCAAGGGAAAAAATGAGGCTTTACAAGTGCGTCTCTTAAATTAGGAATTCAATCAACCATGTGGACCAATAGATGTTGGAACTAATCTCGAACTCTATGTGACACCTTCAACAATCTTCATGGATACTAGTGAGTCGACACCTTCAACAATCTTCAAGGTAAGTGGTTGTTGATGTGGTAGTCTTCTTGTGACTAACAACATTTTTCTTCTTTTGGTATTGTAGTTATAAACCTCTTTGTGAGGTGTTCAATAATACAAACTTAATGCTCCCAACACAACATAATAGGGGCTAATTTAATAAATTTCCTAAGTATACTAAGAAGGACAATCATAAACCCTCACACAAGTGACTAATTCTTAAGACACAATATGATTCACAAGGGCATCAACAAAGGCATACCATTACCATAAACAATTATGGAAAGGAAAGAAAGGAGAATCCTTCATGGCATGACCCTCAAAGTCAATAAATACATACAGCGATCATTGTTTCTATGTCTAGCCTTTTAAAGCTAGGACATTTTCTTTAAATAGGCTTTAATATGGAGCATTAACCATTGGGTTAGCCACTCAACTTTATTTCATTACGCCTTCTTTTATTTCATGCGTGTTCAATTTATTGAACACATTCCTTTTCTTTAGATATTCTTTAGGGACTAGGGAATAGCCGTATAATGAGGTTGAATTAGTTCCAATATTTTAAACTCAAATCGACTTGAATCCATTTGATTTTAATGATTCAATTTACAAAAACAATATATAAAATATATAATTTCATATATATATATAGAATATTAAAGATTTGGAAAAATTTGAAGTTGGAAAGAAAACATTATGAATATTGTTCACCGGGCGTAAACCAAATGGTGACAAGTGTGTTGTTAAGGCACTCCTTGTAGTAAGGTCCCAAGTTCAAAACCCAATGGGCACAAATCCAACCATGTTAAGGGTTGGTGTGGCCCAGACCGAGTACAATCCTCGAGTGATTTTGACAACTTAAATTCCCTCAAGTCAGAGCTTCTTAGTGACAGCGTAGTCCAATAGGCCATGGACAAACTAGCAAATGAAAAGAATAAAAGCAAAGATCATTTAAAGGACAAGCAATGTTCCACCATTGCTTATATCAACATCCTCGTTAGTATTATCCTTTGCCTCTTGTCTAGCATTTGCCTCTATATTGATCCATTATGGATATTAATAAACACCACCTTATTTTGCTTAAGCTACCTAATCCTAGCCTTGTAATATAGTATAAAAAGCATAACCAATCGTAATTTGGGACTTATAATATGTTAGAAAAGACTTTACTTAGAAAAAGCTTAACATATTGATCCAATGACTTTGGGAGTCAAGGCCATGTCAGAGGAGTTCAACAATCAAATACCACCAACATCAAGGTACATAAAGGGCTTAATGATTTTAATTAAATGTTAGTCACATTAAACCTCGTACATGATAGAATCCAATGAAAATGTTGTAATCATACCAATCTCAAAACCCTAAAATTTGTTGAGACAGTTAAATTTTGGGTGGGATATGAAATTTTACTTAATGTCCAATATAGTTGGAGCCACTCACAAATATCCTAAAACAAGTAATAGTAATGGTAAAATTTTAAGATAAAGTTGGCATACATCTTGAAACAATTAATGTTAACGTTAAAAAATTAAATGAAAGTTCTTGAAATGTTAACTTTTACTTAATAATTTATTGTTACCATTACTAAGGTTTAGGAGTTAGATTTTTTTTTTAATTAATTTGCTTGGGTCATGCATTTACTAGCAAGTAGGTATAAACTTGGCCAAAAAAAGGTTGACCAACCAACAAAGTCATGCTCTAACTCTGGTTGATTCAATACCGAACAAGGCCACCAAGGTGAGTCAATGGCTAAGTAGACCAACCACTTATCAATTGAGACCAAGTCTTGAAACATTAATTAATGCAAGCTTTTATGTTAGTTTCAATTGGCTCTTCACCTCTTTCCCTTTTATATATTCATAGACAATCATGGGCTTATATTTCAATTAAGGTTTTTATTTCATTCATATTTCAATTGGCTCTGCACCTCTTTTCCTTTTATATATTCATAAACAATCATGGGCTTATATTTCAATTAAGTTTTTTATTTCATTCATATAGTCTAGATCCATTTTAACTCTGGATTTGCCAAAAACCAAGAGGGATCAAATTGCTCTTCACCTCTTTTCCGTTCAGAGATTCATAGGCAATCATGGGCTTATATTTCAATTAAGATTTTTATTTCATTCATATAGGCTAGATCCATCTTAACTCTGGATCTACCAAGAATCAAAAGGGATCAAATTTCTTTTCATTTTATAAGAGATTTGAATCTCAAAAGATTTAAATCTCAAAAGATTTAAATCTTTCTCAATACTTAATAAATCCAAAATTAAAATAGATATAAACTAATTTAATTATTAATTATTAATTTTATTTAATTTATATTTAATTTTGTTTTAATTTTACCAAGTTAAGTTAAAATGTTAATAGCAAATATTTCACGGTGAGAAGTGAGAATACTTCTATAAGCCAACATTGTCCTAAAAGAATATGACAAGGGCAAACAAATAAATTGTAGTGGTGAGATCCTATCAACATTGTCCTAAAAGAATATGACAAGGGCAAACAAATAAATTGTAGTGGTGAGATCCTATCTGTCACAGCCCACTAAAAGCCATAATGCCATCCAGTTATAAGTAACAAACATGAGAATATCATTGCACCCGCCAGTCAGAGGTGAGAAAGCTAACTGATACGTAATGGTTGAGCCAGCAAAAGTGTCTGAATGAGAACATGAATGAGCTGTCTAAATAAGTGAAGATCGAGTATGGACAAAAGAACTTCTACACAGCGGCACCCTTCGAGGTGCCTTTTCAACTGGTTGCCCCTTGGGGATAACACCACTCATACCAATTCCTTGACCAGATAATTGAAAAACACTTACATGTTCAAAAATAGTCAACGTCGCAGTATATAAGATTATAGTATCCTTTAAATAAAAATACAAAAATTAGAACCAGAAAAGTACGCCATAGAATGTATTTCATAGCTGTTCAATTTCTGAAATATCCACAATGTTTTCACAGAAATTCATTGCACATATGATACATCACTATCAACTATCAATGGAAATAAGATACCCAGAAAAGTGTACAGCAAGATGCCCAGAGTGAGGGATAAGCAGCAATTGGAAAAATTGCTAATGTCTAGACAGACCATGGTAAACAAGACGGAATCCAGATACATGATAGAGGATCACCATGACAATAAAAATGGAGGGAATTTGCGAAAGCGTTTTGAGAAGGCATTCTTGTTTCAATTTCGAGTATCCTTTCTCAGCTTATTCTTTAATGGTTAGTGCTCAAGTTCCAACGTTTTAAACTCAAACTCGGACTCAGATTGACTCGAATCCCTCTGATTTCAATGACTCAATTTACTGAAAAATAAAATAATCAATTTACTGAAAGAAAAAAATATATATATTATATATATATTAAATAATCTGAAAATTTTATATTTAAAGATACAACTGTGCTTACTACCATGAAAATTGCTCTATTGGCCTTACTTAAGTTAAATGCATCATATCCAGTTGCACCATAGGCTTGCTGCTCTTAGCTTCACCCTGTACATGCCAATTCATTACAAAACCTACTAAAAAGTTGCGGGCCAACTTTGAATACAAAATGGTCACTGCTCTAGAGACTTGGAATTGGAGATTCTCGAAGTGCAACTTTCGGAGTGTCATATAGAAACTTTCTGAACCCATAATTCCACTACTCTAGCTACACCATGTGTCCAATACAATCCTCCCCACCTTGCTCTCTCCATGCTTCTCGACTACCACACAGCTTACCAGGTATCAACACCGGAGGAATCTGGCTGCAAAATAAACCATGTTCCAAGAGTGGGTTGAGAACCACAAACGGAACCTGTGGAAGGCACAAAGGGGTTTCCTATAGAAGAAGCGGCACCAGAAGATTGAGAAAGGCCGTAGATCATAACCAACAATCCTTTCTGCTCCTTTGCCCATCCTCTATCAGCATTTTCAGAGTGAAACCAGCCACTGGGGGTGCTATCAAGTTAACTAGGAGAGAGTAGACAACCAGAAAGGTCAACCATAATTGGAAAGTTTCATGGTAAAAGACAACCCGAAGAAAAGAATGTCAACCTGAATCGAAAAGTTTCATGTTAAAAAAAATTAAAAGAAAAGAAATAAGAGCTAACCGACACTGCTGCTTTAAAGCTTTGCAAGTTAAAAAAAGGAAATAAGAACGCTACCAAATCTTGCTTCTTTAAAGCTTTGCATGTGAAAAAAAACAAACAAGAGCTGAAAAATATTGCTTCCTTAAAGCTTTGTAGTACCTTTTCCATTTAATGTAAAAAAAAAAGTGTATAAGAGCTAACAAATATTGCTTACTTGAAGCTTTGTATTACCTTTTCCATTTAATTCTCTGAAAGTTCACTTCCGAGTGTAAATTTCATTAATGAGTGATCAAACTTATACAAATAAATGAACTTTTCATTTAGTACCTTTTCCATTTAGTTTCTTTCAAAGATAACTTCCAGTGTGAAACTCTATAACGAGTGATCAAACTTGTACAAATAAATGACCCTAAATTTAGTACCTTTTCCATTTTCTTCTTTCAGAGGTAACTTCCAGTGTGAATTTCCATGAGTGATCAAACTTATACAAATAAATGAACTCTTCCAGTGTGAATTTCCATAATGAGTGATCAAACTTATACAAATAGATGACCCTTCATTTAGTACCTTTTCCATTTAGTTCTCTTACAGGTAACTTCTGAGTGAATTTTATTAATGAGTGATCAAACTTATCCAAAAACAAATTACCCTTGCGAATTTCACCTTCATTAATGAGTGATCAAACTTATCCAAAAAAAATTACCCTTGCAAATTTCACCTTCCTAATCTTCCTGATTTATTTATGTACAATTTTATTTTGGGACAGAAATCCCAAGGGATTATCTCCCACATTCTCCCTTCAGCCAATTATTTAAACTTTTAACCTTAGACTCGTGTTTGCACTAAGGAACACTATAAGGGTAAGGAGATTCCTAAGGAACCTCTAAAAGAGAGAGTAGAACTTCTTGTTGTGTAGGGCAGTGGAAAAAGGTGCCATATCTATTTGATGGTTGATGGTTGGAAAAGGGCTAAAAGAATTTATCCATAGCAGATTGATTGAATCATGAGAAATGAATTGAACTGAATAATGAGCTTAAAGACGTGTAGTAGCTGTCCTTTGCACTGGTGGCATCAAAGCCTGGATTGGAGGTGCAATCAATTGCTGATTCCTACAGTGTGGGCAGTGAAACACTAACTGCCTTTGCACTGGACATCAGAGTCTTGATTAGAGGAGAAATCCATTGCTGATTCTTACAGTTGGGCAGTGAAACCCTCAGTAACTGGTTTGGCAGACTTTTTTTATTGTAATTGGTATTCATATTCGTCTTTGTATGGAATGCTTCATGCTTGTAATCTGTTGTGTGATCCGTGAATTATATTGTTAATGAATAAATGATGTTTATAAAATGGTTACGTAGATAAAATTGATGATATTCTCCAAAGTCATGATTGTGATTAAATCTGATTGTAAACAAAGTACAGTGCCCCAATGGCCAGGAAGGCTCTGGGTATGCAACAATAATGTGGTATCAGAGCTCAGCGTACAACGTGTTGTTAAGAACTGAAAATTCAAGTTATTGGATGGAATTTACAGTTGCACACCTACTGTTTAAAACAAAAGCCATCATGACAATGGGGAAAAATGAAGCATCGAAGATGATGAGCTGAATGCTCATGCTGATGAGTTGATGGCTGACATACACAGATCAAACTCAGCACTGAAATTCTATGTGCTAGCAAAACATCTTTTGGGTGAATCTGATGTGTTTCTTAAGATGGCGGAGCTCAAAAGACACGAAAGCGAGAACTCAATTGGAGGATTAAAAAACAACATAACTTATTTGATAATACAAGCTGGTACCTTTTCAAAAGAATGTTTTTAGAGGATTACTGTGTTTGGGATCTATATTGATGCGTTGGAAGCATTTTTACATGTGCATATCCAGGACACTGATGGCCTTTCTTCACCAGGTTCTGATATCTATTCTACTCTTTGTTGATGACATAGTCCTCCTCTCCTCATCCCCATAAGGATTACAGAGGCAGCTGGATGCCTTAGCTCTGTTTTGTGACTATCGACAGTTGATGGTCAACCTGGGTAAAACCAGGGTTATGATCTTCAATGGGGTGAAGAAAACCTCAGACTTCCACTTTCTATTCAGAGGGGAGGAGATTGAGATCACCAGCACTTATAATTACTTGGGGGTGCAATTTTCATGTCCTCGCTTCAGTTTGCGACCAGCGCTTCAGCCTCGGATGAACAAAGGATATGGATCCTTAGCCCTTTTCAAGAGACAGTGCTTTCGACATCAATTCTAGGACATCTCGTTCAAGATGAGCCTCATGGACACCTTGATTCGTCCCACTGTTCTATATGGCTCAAAGATTTGGGGACCGGCTTGCATATTGCTCTCCTGAGACTATTGCCCATTCTACTCCCTCAGGCTGAGCGAGATGTTGGTTTACACGAGTTTCAAACCTCTTAGAGTTAGTGGGAATTCAGTTGGATTGTCTCCCTCCTTTTTGATATTCCTTAGATGTTCCTGGTCACCTTTTACCTACTAGACAGGAGCTAAACAAGATCATCAGGGAGGACATCTACAAGTCTACAAGTAGTTCGTCCAGGGCACCTGGGTCAATCCTCCAGGAGGGTTGCGCCCAAAGATGGCTTTCTATGCTAAGCACTTCTTGGAGTTGAGAGACGAGCTCATTGTTTGACCCCAAAATACATTTCACCACTGGATGCATGCTCTTTGCATTCCTCTAGAGCCAGTTTAGGGTAGGTTCTCATAGACTTCGATTAGAGACAGACCACCAGGTGAATAGACTAGACAGACTCTGCAAGGCATGTCATTTACAGGAAACTGAGACCGAGGGGAACTTCATCCTTGGATGCCCTATCTACTACGAGATAGAGGAAGGTTTCATTGCTTGTTCAGAGATTCTCGAACCCTCGCCGACTTTTTCAGGTAGCCCGATCAGAGATGTTTGGCCCTATATATATAGGAGCCTCTTAGGTTCCAAGCGCATATTCTTCAACCTCCCATCAAACCAGACCTCACACAGAGGATCACGACATTTTTCAGGGTACTACCTTCAGACAGGGGCACCAAGAGATCGATTGATACCAGTACGTATCCAAACTCCAGATCAGTGAGGATTTGTAGGACCTCACCCTACCACACGAGATCTCAACAACAGTTCCGTCTCAGATCTGTTCATGGGAGACAGACTAGGTCCTCCAGCATTCGTGAAAACCCCCCAGGACACGATTTAGTGGACAGTTTGCGCTTGCCATCGGCTTTTCATCGGGCCAACAAACATTGTTGAGTTTTTTTCAGCGTTATTCATTCAGCCTCAGAGGTTAGGAGAGATGGGTTTGAACCTTAGACCTATTAGGTCCTGGATCATCTCAGCTAGGGCCAAATGTTGATTTACTTCATGCATTGTATCTTTTATAGGAGACCGTTTGTGGTCATTAGTTGGACATAAATATAATTACCTTATCTTATCTATTTGCTTAAGTTTAAGAATGGTTGCATACTATAAAGATTGGACTCAAAAATTACTCAATATATAAGTAAATCTGATAAATGCTAAGTTGTAGACGGGTACTTTCGGTATGGGGAACAAGTATCTAGTACAGCTAAAAGCTTTGCTCAAATTTACAGGAAAAGTTAAATTGGAAGTTATGTGATTCAAGCAACACTGTATTATATTCAATTTCAAAATTCATTTTTGGAAATTTAGAAAATGAAACTGACTAACACACTACTTTCTTTCTGACCACTCTAATTTGTTGAATCTTATTATTGAAGATTTAATAGTAGACTTCAAGAAAGTAGACTTATTTGCAATTGTTGAACTTCACGATTTGTAACAAAAGCTGCCTGCCAAAGAAAATGGGCAACTGTCTATATTTTGTTGAAATTTTACAGTGTATTTTGTTGAAATCTTTGCTACATCTCCACGTCTCTGTGGCTTTACAGAGCCCATGCACAGCTCAGCTCCCTGACATGTATCACTTAGAAAATAAATAAATGATACCTTCTCTGCTCAGAATAAATACCAAAAAAGTCAAAATCTGTCGATACTGTTGATACCCAAAAAGTCAAAACCTATTGTAGTGAAACTCCAAAGTACCTGTTGGAATCCCCCAATTTTGAAACGATTACCAGCTCCCAAGCTCCCAGGCGCACGGGCGCGTAATGAGGTACATGCTCTCCAATGCCTGGAACAGTACCCTCTCCAATGCCTAGAGAGTACCGGCGATTTTGGACCGTTTCACGTGCTACATGCTCCCCACTGCACGGGAATGCACCGGAGCAGTACGGGTTACTATGGATAAATAATTTTGTTTCTCAATAACATAAAACTTTAAAAGACATGACTGTTAGTTCGCTTATTAAGCGAAGACAATCTGCGTTAATGCCCAGGAGGTGAACAATATTTTAAGAAAACCAAATAGATATAAATGGATGAGGGGTTGACTCTATAGATCCTTGGCATTTGTTAATGCCCAGGAGGTGAACAATATTTTAAGAAAACAATATTTTAAGAAAACCAAATAGATATAAATGGAAGAAAACAATATTTTAAGAAAACCAAATAGATATAAATGGATGAGGGGTTGACTCTATAGATCCTTGGCATTGCCTTTCTGAACAAGGACCAAATGAATACTCGATTAAACCAACCTGGAAATGGTAAACATAATGTTGACTGATTTTCATGAGTCTTATTTTCTATGGTATGACAGAAAACTTCACTGTGTATCAGGGTATTGATCAATTGCAAAAAGCAAAAATCAGAAATCATCCCATAACATTTATGACATGAAAATCACTTTCTCCTGTGAATAGGATTCCATGAGCTTCGTGATTATAATATACAACCCAATAAAAATTCCATTATAATATACAAAATAAAAATTCCAAACTCGGGCTATGTGAGACAGAAATCCACAAGCTCAAATTGCACAATTCGGAGTTTAGTGGGCAGAAATCCAAAAGCTCAAATTGCACAAGAATTCCTCTCACTAGTCCCTGTACAAATCTGTAAGTCCGGCATTTGTATGTGGGTTTTAGCAAAGCATAACAATATGACAAAACTTACATACGGAAAAGAGAGATATGCTTAATCACAGGAAGAAGACCCCTTCATAATAATACCTACTGTCTAATATTTACACAGTTGACCATTTATATCGTATTTCCAATGACGTCACGCGAGATTACTCATCTACGTTTTCAACATCGAGATTATCGTTTCTAGGTTTTTCTCTCTCGTTATTTAATAGATTTTAAACTACAGGGACATGCATCGAGATTAAGGTTTTGGGGTTTTGCCACTTTCGTTATTTTAATAGATTTTAAACTACGGGGACTGAGTTTTAACGCACCATTAGGCGAAATCTGTAATAACCGCCTCGTCGTGCAAGAGGAACAAAAACCCTTAAAAAGAAAATATCCATGTCCTTCATCCCAAAAACTGTGACAGAGCCTGACAATTCCAAAACCATTAATTCCGCAAAAGCACTAATAGACCTTAAAAAACACAGAAGAAGTGTAATACATGGACAATCAATGCAGTAGATAAGATAGTAATGCAACGTCCGTCCTCCAAGTTCAAAGTACGATGCAGATAAAATCCAACATTACATTATTGATAGAAGGAACTTTTTCTGCTCACTATACATGAACGAAATTTCTGTAGGACTTCACCTTTCATTTATAAAAATGGGCGAAAAATACAAAAACAAATTGTTGCAGTAATGGAAACCATAACAAAGGAGCATGAGGGTGTAGGAAGCCTGCTTGTGGGAGCGATAAAGAAAATCGTGAATCGCACCCCTCAAAAAGCTTCCAAAAATTCTCTCTGCCTCCTAAGGAACCCCTATAACAATTTCATTCATGTCATCTGGCTTTTCTTGGAGGCTATAACGTTCTTACAATTTGGCCACCCTTGATCGTAAACAGCAATTTTGTGTAACACTATACAAGCTGAAGTTGTTTGGGAAGCACGGCAGAACTCATTTAGTCTAGGGTTTGTTAATCTCGAAGGTTCCATGCGAGCCTGCAGCCGCTTTTTCGATTTCTAGGGTTAGGGTTTGTAGGGTTTTTAAAGAGCATTCAAGTCATACACATTATAGAAATTAGCAGGTTCCGATATGCCTTCCGCCTTTTATATATTATTATCGAATATTAGATTTATCGTTTATGATGTATGGCTTTATTTATGTGTATGTCTCGTATGGGTGATTTGTAATTGTGTAAATGTTTTTTTTTAAACATTTACAATTCCACTTAATTAAAAAATAATAAAAAGTTGAAAATATGGAGTGGTCCAATGAGGTGGAGGAATTGGCGGGACGATAAAAAGAGGCAGTTTTTGAATCGTGTTTTTTATTTCACAACTATAACTTGGATTTACAAAAATCCTTGCCGGATAAAGATAGGCTAATAATTTGTTTGGTTTTTTTCACCCTTTGAATAAAATACTTTTTTATGTACTTACCTTAAGTTAGAAAGAGAATCTAATCTCAGTTCAACTTTTATCTTTTCTTTGGTCTAATTGTTTTAGAATTAGTTATAAAACTGACCTTGAATTGGTTACGAAACAATTCTAACCAGTTGTTTATTTAAAATTTATATATATATATATATATATATATATATGTGTGTGTGTGTGTGGGTCTAAACGCTAATTTTTTAACAAAATTGATATGTTTCGTTTAATACAATTAAATGTGATTTTTTAGACAACAACTGGGAGCACATAAGCGTTGGCATGGAAAAATCAGCTAGCCCTCAATAATGGGTTTTTTAAATCATTTTCCGCCCCGGGACCACCCGTGATTTCTGGAATAAGGGATAAGTGTCCCTAGGTCAATGTTGTCCAATGATTTTAAAGATCTCGCATTTTTCTAATACATTTTACGGGATCACCTATCTCCTTAAACTTCATCAAATCAGTGTCCTCACATGTCGTTGTATGAAACACCAGTTATTTTGAGCGGTTGATTGCTTGATAACACCCATCCCGTCGTCTTAAAATTTCTTTGACTTTGAGTTTGCTGACGAGAATATTACCTCCATGCATGTCAGTGTTCAAAATTCTTATATCGAGAATACCAATTCTATGCATAACTCCTACAGGGGCCATGTTCACTTGCATTGTATTCATGGAGCTCAAATCTTTGGAGAGATCCAATCTTTGAAAATGGCTCTCACTTAGAAGGCACCACATTACTATTCATTTCTAGGGTTATCTGCGCAAAGTGTGGATTTATTTTTATAACTAGTGATGACTATTTACTCAAAAGTGAAATGATTTTATTAAAATATGTTTTAATGTAGACACTTTTTGAAATAATTTAATTAATTTCATTCTCAACTTCCCTTCACACAAATTAATTGATGTACACCTTATATGTGCTAAAAAAAATTACTATACAATATTAACATTATGTGCTTATGTTGTGAATAGCAACATGGATTTACATATTAATGAAAAGTTATTGGTAAAACTGTGAAAATAATTGTTATTAGTAAAATTGTGAAAAAAGCTAAACTTATCTCAATTATGAATTCTAGAAATACTCGAAAATATTAACATTGTTGTTGTGCTTTGAATTTCAAAATATTCTAAAATCTATTCCAATGAAAATAACTCTTATATTTAAATACCTAATAATAACATCAAACATAATAATTTATTTCTCCAAACATAACGTCACATAAACTCGACCTAGTGGAAAAAGATAGCCCTCATGAATACATCATAACATCCAACAAATTAACATATCATTTTTTCATTAAAAGTAACGCCACCTAAACTCAACCTAACAGGGAAAACCACAATATGATTGACATGTCTTTTTTATAGGGCTAATATTGTGGTCGAATCATTATAATAGGATCCACCAATATATATGCAACATCAAATGTTGCTCCATGGAATACACAAACCTTGCTTAATTTATTATACCATCAAATTTTACATTCCACCAATATTCATTTTCCGAGTCTTCCCTCACATAACTCCACTAGGAGAAGATGAAGATGATATATTGTTTTCAACGAGTTTGGTCATTAACCCCTCTGCGATGCTTTGCAAATTACTGTCAGAAGTTCTTCCTCTCCTTACTTCCATTTTCGTAGCATCTCTCAGTCATGAATATTAGAGTTCAGAATTAATTCCACAATAGTCATTGCTTGTGTCGATGTTTCGAGTCTAAAACAAGACTCATCATCAGGACAATTTCCTTGTAGAGAAGAGTGAGAAATGATGGAAATTTAAATGGAATGGAGAGAATGAAAAGGTGAAAGAGCCGACCATCTATCCTTTGAAACCCAAATTCTGGATCAAATTTGTTGACGACACGAGTGTAAATCAGCCACATGGGGACAAGGAGTTAAAAAACTTTCTAATCCGCGTTAACAGCTTATCTAAGGGCATCCAATTCACTATGGAAGTTGAAGAAAACAATTCTCCTCCTTATGAAGGAAGATGGATCATTAGGACACAAGGTGTTCGGGAAGAAAGCACAAACTGATAACTACCTTCATGCCAAGTCACACCATCATCAAGCACAAAATATGGGAGTGCTCAAAACCCTCTTCACAAGAGCATTAAGAATATCAGACACGAAGCATGTAGAAGAGGGGATAAATTATTTGAAGAAAGTCTTTGCTAGCATTAGATACAAAAATAAAGACATCATAAAACCATCAAAAAAACTAGAACCAGAAATGAAACAAGGCCCTCTTCAACAAACTCCCAACCTGCTAGTAACAAGGCATATCTACCACACATTAAAGGAGTCAATGATAAGCTAGCTAGGGTTCTCAAAAGGAAAAACACTGATAACTCTTTCAAGCCCTTAAGAACCATCAGACAAAAGATGAGATTAGTAAAAGACAATGTTGATCACCTCCAAGACAAAGGGGTTTATAAAGTCTTGTGTTCATGTGGAGAATGTTATATTGGAGAGACGGGGAGATCCTTCGAAATTAGACTCAAAGAACATGACATTGACATTAAAAATGGTAGAAATCGATCTCCAGCTCTTGCATAACACTCATATAGGACTTGTCACCATGTTTTCCTTGAAGACACGAAAATAATTGCCAAAGAAAAACATCAATATAAGCGAAAGATCCGTAAAGCCCTTGAAATTATAAAACATCCTCATAATCTTAATAGGGATGGGGGTTTGGAAGTAACCAGGAGTTGGATCCCCTTACTCACTCAAGTAACCAATTATCCTTAGCTTAATCCTCTCCCTCGATTCCCTTCTATACCCTCTTTTGACCTTCCCTCTAACCTGCCCCATCATTATTCATTTCCCCTCTTAATCTTCTCACCTATTCCTTTTTTCTGGTCCCTTCTCCTGTTCCCTTTCTAATTCCTCGACTTATTAATAACTACATCATCTAACAATTTCTAATAATTAACCCTAATAATCACATTATCATCTCTTATAATAATTATTATTATAATAATAATCATCATTGTAATTATAATAATATTAATACAATATAACAATAATTATTATTATTTATTTTATTAATATATTATCATTAACTCAATAAGCCTAATAATAATAATTATTAGCTTACAAAGTTAAAAATAATGATTACTACAATTATTATTATTATTAATTAAATTTATTTTTAATATTATTAGGTAATTAATAATAATAATATAAATTATTATTATTCTTATTATTAATAAAATAATAATGACCTTTATATTAATTACTAAACTGCAATTTTTTTGTTTGTTTGTTAAGTTTGGTAGATTCTTCTTTTTCATTATAGAACAAGCAAGTTAGAACCACATAGAACCAGATTAGGTGGTCACAACTTGCCCGGCGGGAAACCAAGTATGTTGACCACCTAACCACATGATAAGCCATCCAGTAACAAAAAATACTGAGTCTATCTATCTAAGTTAGATATGTTTGATTGTCATGTCCACATCCATATTATATTTGCCTATATATATGTATAACTGGAAACTGGAAATTAAAAGCTATTCGCATGAAAACTTAGTCAAAAATAACTGAAAGTTAGCTTTCTATCCATCCTTCTTGGTGGAGGTCGATGTGATCAGGGTCGGGTCTTTAACGCTGGAGTCAGGCAGTGGTGTCTACGCAAACATGTAGGGGAAGTGTCTCTCCATGCGGCTAAGGCAACCATCCTGTTTCTGCAATTGAAATTGCAGCTTCTGAAACTCTTGCTTGTAATCTAGGAAATCTTGGATAACAGTCATCCAGATTTGCTCCATAGACTTGCCAAGGAGGCATTTCATCAGTTAATAAAGATGCAGGGTTTGTTTGAGTTGAGTCCCTCTTCCTCTCGTGTTGCCTGGATATGGAACTAGGAGCTTCCAGTCCTCCAGCTCAGCTTCATCCACACTCGCTTAATGATTTATGTCTTCCTCCCATTCTGATATCAACTGCCTGATCTCCTCCTTGGTACCTTCCTTGTATGCAGCGGTCACTTCACTTATCATGTTGGCCACAGGTTTTCTACCTTGGCATTTACCAGAGGTGCTTGTTTCAATCTCAGCCTCGGTCACCCGTGGCCTCTTTCTTTGGCCCTTACCTTTCGCCATTCTGCCCAGTGTCGCCCTGGCATAATACCTGCCGACCAAATCCTTAGGATGGCCCAAAGCTACCCTTTGTGCTCTTCACGTTTGAGAATGATTACCATTTTGTGGACCTACTAAGGGGACAAGAAACCAGGATTGCCATAACATTATGATTTGAATTCCCAACACACGAAGGCTCTGCCTTTTCACAAAAATCGCCACCCTTGGTTCATTTGTGTGGCCCCTGAAATGCAGGTTCCCCCACCCAGCATGACCATGATGTGCACCCTTGTAGCTTTGCCCCAACATGCCCATTACTTTGCAACTGCTTCGGCCTCAACCTTGGGAGCGAGGTAGCAGTGGCTGGCCAGCTATAGATCATGTAGCCTGGTAGCTAAGTCAACGAGTTCCAAGTTCCACACCTCCCTTACCCACCTCTGTATCATGCCAATTCCCAGACTTCAAAATACCCCTACCCACAACGACCTCCCCACTACTAGATTTCCTCAGGTAATTAGCGCCGACCCTCAGGAGCCAATCCTACCATTTATCCTCAGCACCCATGGAGCAGATCAGGAAACTAAATTTCAACAAGACATAGATAATGATAGCGTCCCAGCCCCCAATCCTTAAGATTTCCATGCAGACAAGACAGATTTATTCCCCCAGATTGTCATCCTCCCTACCAATCTCGATAAGCCCCATTTGAGAGAGGTAAATCCCATAACGGATTAACACCAGGGAGGAACCCATGGAGCTGGGATTATTCCAGCAGATAACTGACACCATACATCTTTCCCAGCCCGAATTACTTTCGCCCACAAACCCATTGCCCCCATACATACCCCGATTATCAAACCTGATGTAGGGAATCATGGTGTAGTGGAGGAGAAGCCAATTTACATGCTTAATAGCCAACATTTGGAGAGGAAGCCTCTCCTCCACTCTCACCTTTGGAACCTCTACTCTTCTAAACCCAGTCTTGTTATCCTTCACCGCAGTCGGTAAACCCCAAATGTTTTTGCCACCTTCCCGCATTCATGTTGACTTAAGCATGCCAAAGGCCACCGCACCCTTCGCTTCAATTGTGTGAGGGGCGGTGGCAACATTCCTCTATGTCTTCACCACAATGATAGCCTTAATGGCTCTATCCAATAGCGCACACCCCGATCGGGGAACTAAACTACAACTTTAATATCAATATTATTTCTCCAATTTAATAAAATCTAAAGTTCTCTTTAATTATAATCTATTAATTCTCCTTTAAAAAAAAAAAAAAGTTAGATGGTCGGCTCTTTCACATTTTCAGTCCCTCCATTCCATATAAATTTCCATCATTTCTCGCTCTTCTCTGCAAGGAAATTGCCCTGATGATGAGTCTTGTTGTAGACTCGAAACATTGACACAAATCATGACTATTATGGAATTGATTCTGAACTCTAAAACTCAAAATTCCTGCCACAAAAATCTTCAAAAAATTTCTCAATCTCTCAGTCGCCCTTCTCATCTCCTCCCCTTCCACCAATCTCCTCACATTTTCCATTATTTCGGCCTTGCCAATAACCTTTTTTGTATCATCATTTCTTCTTATTCTCAGCCCAATCTTACATTCATCGGCTAAGAACTTGCAGTTGGTAAATTACTCCCCACCAAGAGGGAATCCCAGCATGGGGAGGCCTAAGTAGATGCTCTCTAAAGTGGAGTTCCACCCGCAGTGACTGAAAAACTCACTGATTGATGGATGAGAGAGCATTCACTTGTGAACACCAAGGAAAAACTAGTCCTTGTTGCTTTGTTTCATTCAGAAAGCTGCCTCGAAGCATGGATGAGAATTCAACGCACTCTTCGCCCGGGCGTTGAAGCACCCAAATGAAACTGTAATCTCTCTCCTTGAGACCCATTTTTATTTCCTCTATTTGGCTTTACAACATAGGGAATAAGATGTCCAACGATATGTATATGACAGAATTGGGGGGGCTTGTCGTGCAACCATTGTTTGCATTCCATATTTACTCGATAGCTGGTCCCCACAACAAATTCACGAGGATCTGAGAGGTTGATGTATGCCGAAGGGAGCAATGGCCTAACGCAATACACTCGCATTTTCTCCCACAAAGCCTCCACCACGTGACTTTCTAACACGTGTAAGAAATTGGCTAAAACCTAGTTTGCTTCTCTGATTATCTGAAAACAGTTAGAAACCACTCTAGCGATTACATCATCTGGGCTTTATTTTAACCCCAAGGGAAGATCTGCGGGCTGTAAAGGGATCACGCTTGAAATGTGGATTGTCAATTCCTGTGGATGTTCCACTACAAAACAACCTGAAGAACAAACTATTAGAACACCGAGAAAAGGGGGAAATATCTATGAATATGAATGGGGGAAATCGCCTAAATATGAATGGTAAGTGATGGAAAAGACCAACACATTCTGTGTACAAACCAATTTAACACAGGTAAAGCCATGTGATGGAGATGGCGGACAGTGCAATTCAATACAGGAGGTATGGCAGATGAGCTCTATTGACCAGCGGGAAGGAGAAGGGTACAGTGTGCTAGAGAGGAGATCATAAAAACTAAAGGTGGAAGGGAGAGCACAGGTATTGTGGGATAGTGTGTCATAGAGACATCCAAAAACAGGGAGTTGACCGAAACGTGGACAGAAAACTATTTGGACAAATGGCAAGATTTTATTGGTGGAGGGGAAGACACATGTCAAAATGTTACTAGTTGGAAGGGTGAAATCTAAGCTTTCCCATTGGGTGGAGTGAACAGTGTTTGCCCACCCCAAGCCAACAAAGAAAACGCCCATCGACATAAATATAAATTCAAGTATGGGAAAGATCCGACAGTGTATTAAATGAGTGTAAACATTATAATTTTGTTTTAGATCAAATAAAATCATAATATACATATCATATTAAAATATATAACATATAAATAGTTTTTTAGTAAGAAAAAACAAATGTATTTTATATTAAAAAAGTTGTTTATATATGTCAAAATATCATTGCAAATACATCATAAAACCTAGAGACAACAAGCCTTAGGCAATCATACTGTGTAAAAAAACAAGAAACAGGGTACGCAGGCCCAACAAAGAATCTTGTAGTGAGCACTAGATATAGCCCAACAACGGGCAACCACTCATTATTATGTTGTTCATCAAACCCCAACAAAAACTGAAAGGAAATAGGGCGCAAAGCCAACAAACAAGACCCAAATGGCCACCCTGGAAAATGTTAGAAGATGCTCTAAAAAAAAAAAAAACAACAACAACAAAACAAAACAAAACAAACAAACAAACAAAACAAAAAACAAAAACAAAAAACCCTGAAAGATACTCTAACCGACAAGAAAATAACGTTGGAAGATAGTTTGACCAGCAAAAACTGTCAGAAGATACTTTGATTGGCAAGAAACACCTGGAGATGCTCTAACGGGCCTCTAAATTGTGCACAAGCCACCCAAGAAGTCTAAAACAACAAGCCCGTAGACAGGGCAGCGAAAAAAACAAGGAAACCTATAGGAGTCGTGATAGATGCAATGTGAATCATATAAACGTTGAGCCAAAAACAAAGGGCACCCATGGTAGCAATAACGAAGGGTGAAGACAACACCAATTGAACCACGAGCGACAGGCACCAACAACAACAAGAGAACCCCAACATCAACTAATTGAATTGCACCAACACCCCATAAACACCTCCAGAACTAGCACCCATGGAACAACGACAACAACATAATGGAGAGCCATGGAAACCTAGATGCAAGTGAAGAAAAGGCTTGAAATGAGGGGCTGTGGTGGCTAGGGTTTGGCGGCCCCACCCTGCTCCTCAGATTCAAAATACCAATTCAACATATAAATTGTAGTTATAAATTAAGATATATTTTACCATATGAATTAAAATAATTATTTTGTAACCATAGTTAAATTTATTGCACCGAGAGGCAATATACAACCTAGTATTTGAGCCAGAATGAGGGAGATGTTGTCATGTAACGCTACATTTAAAAATAATAAAAAAATACTTACATTAACAAATTAAAAAACAATAATGACAAAAAATTCAATGTCGGCTATATATAATATACTTTAATTCCTACTTTTATTGCGCCAAGATGTGCTCTCTAGCCTAGTACGGTAGAGATATTGTAATGGCTTGCCCTAGCATGTCTTATCTTGTCCTTTCCTATCTTGTAAACATTTTGACTAAATCAAATTACATAAAAATACAAATACAAATAAATTAATTTAAATTAAATTATGGAAGTGATATTGTCATGTCACGTAAACATTAGTGGTTTTTTGACATTGGGTTTTGACAACCCATGGATTTTCCCATGTTATTCTTAACCCATAGTTTTTACCATGGTATTTTCTCTAATATAGTCTATTTAAAGACACAATAATTCCAAATATCTAGATCCATCCCCATAACCCTCACCCATAGCGAATTTGCCCGCAAAAGGAAAGACAGGGGAATGTTGCATGACAAGCATTAGTAAAATAGTATAGGTATAGGAATTTGCAATTCTAAACCTAGGAGACCTCATTCCAATTCATTATGTTTGAAAGTTCATGGCATTCCTTTGCTCAGATCCGTATTGGGAGCCATCACCTTGCTTAGCCTCCTTGATTTCAAGAAGGAAGGAATTAATTTCTTTAGGAAAACATAATCCCAAATGTTTCTCGAAGGAACTACATCACAAGAAAAAGCAAATAGAAAACAATATCATAGGGACGCAGTGGTTAGACTATGCAAAAATTTTGTATGAGAGGGAAAATGAGAAAAGTAAGCCTCCTGTAATTGTCTCCTCAACAGAGCTATTTTCGGTCACTGATATTAAACAAAGTATAAAGAACTTGGAAAATGGCAAGGTGCAAAACATTAACAGTTTACAAGCATAATTTTTAAAATGGGGAATGAAGCTCCTAGCCCCACACATCAAGGAGATATTTAACAGAGTCAATCAAAATAGCTTTCTGGTTGAGTGGACAACCAATGTTGTTATACCTCTTCACAAAAACGAAGATATTAATAACCCTTCTAACTACCGTACTATTATGATCAACCCTCTTCTTGGAAAACTTTTTAGCAGCATGCTAGAGTGTAGAATTAGCGAATGGGCAAAAAACGAGGGAAAAGGAGAAAAGAGACAGGTTGGATTTAGGCCTAAACATTCTACCATTGATCATTGCATCACTTTTGTAGAAATTTTGAATAATATGACACTTATTCGCAGAGATTATCCCGATTATACACTAATTGCGGAATACATGCATAATACATAACCTCCTCTACGTTGATCATCAATTTAGCAGTATTAAAAAACATTCACATGCGCACATTGAAGCATCAATCGCACATATCAACACAGTATGTACCCGAGGAAACCATAAAGCTGAAAACCCCCAACTATCTGTATATTATATTGATTGAGAACATGTAACAATACATAGTACAATACTCCTCACAAGTATCCAACACTATCTCCACCTGTTACACACAATACAGCTCAGATCTGATCTCCAAATCTCCTCCGCTGCTTGCCTGCCTCCACTGCACAATCCTGCAAGGGAATGAATGATAATGGCTCAAGCAAACTCGTATTTACTTGGAAAAATCACGTGAGCACAAGCTACAATTGCCCTTGGCCTCATTGGCATTACTCAATCCATTGCATGTGCA
>APFE030849329.1:8504-19645 GCA_000404065.3 Pinus taeda | reverse complement strand
TGAGAGGTAATATACCCTCCCTCTCAACCACCAAGTCTCCATCAGTTGCCTTGCTACTCAAGGCTTTGCATGCATCTTGAACCTCAAGAGCATACAAGTTTTTGACCCATGAACCAATCTGCTTCACCTGTCTAGTGATGATGTGTCTAAGGAAAACCTTTCCCTCTCTGAAGACTACATCATAGCCTCTGTCTTCCAGCATCGCGATCGAGACCAAGTTTCTCTTTAGTCCTCATACATACTTGACATCAGTCAAGGTAAGGCGAGCTCCATGCTCCCTCCGAAAAATAACCGTGCCTACACCTGAGACATTATACTTCTCATCATTACCCATCATTATGAGTATCTGGAGATCTTTCTCCTCCAAAGTACTAAACATACCCTTGTCGCCCGTCATGTGGAAGAAGCTCCACTATCAAGAAACCAATTACTTCCCATCATGGATGAAACCATGCATGCAAAGAGTGTGAAATCCAACTCAAACTGTGAAGCAAGTGCCTCACCTTCAGATCCTTCCCCGGATCCCTTCTTGGACTTCTTCTTTAGGCAATTAGTAGCTTAATTTCCCAACTCATGACAATGAAAGCATCTCACCTTCGACTTGTCAACCTTCTTCCCATCATTAGAAGAACTGGATTTGGAAAGAGAAACCTTCTCATTCCCCTTCTTCGCCTTACTTGCTAAGGCACAGTTCTCCTCATCATGCATAGATGAAGAACTGTCTCTGGTGCACCGTCTAATCTCCTCTTGCACAAGATCTGACCAAAGTCTCTCCCATCCTGGAAATTTCTCCCTTCCATTCACCAAGTCCTGGTAGCTATGCCAACTCTTAGGAAGGCCAAGGAGAGCTAGACTCACCATATCCTCATCCTCAACAGCTACCCCCACACTTCCTAGCTCATCCCAGCATTGGGTGAACTTCATGAGATACTAGGGTATATTGTCTCCATTCTCACAGCTAATGTTTCTGAGTTTATCCTTGAGCGCCAAATTCCTCTGGTCGCTCTTACTTTGGAATAATTCTGTCAACGTTTTCCACATCAAATATGGAGAAGCCTTTCCATGGAGGCTGGACACAATGTGATCCCTTACGCCCTCTAACAGAATCCTTTAACACTTTGCTGTCTTCTTTTGCCAATCCCTGACTTGAGCAGCATCAGTAGGTTTTGGGACATCCACATCTATGAACTCCTTCAACCTATTATCATCTAACACCACCTCCATCCTGTCCTTCCATGCAATATAGTTCAAGCTACCCTCAAGGGCATACTCCAATCGCAATCCGTTGAAAGACATTTCAACTTGAACACAAGAAACACGTTGCAAATTCGAAATTCCACCAGCTCAAAAAAAACTAAACCCGCTTCTGATCTAAATTCGTGAGAACAAAGTATCTTGTACAAAGATCGACTGTGTGGGCAATTCATCCGGATATCTCACCTTCCAAAATAAGGATGAATCTAGAGGCTACCTGGCCCGATTACAGACTCTGCCTGAAGAAATAAAATGTAAACACTTTCTGAATAATAGATCTGATGATCAATCCTCGCTTTGATATCCTGTAGAACTTTTCATACAAATCAACCAGCTTTGATACCATGTAGAAATTTTAAATAATATGACACATATTCACAGAGATTATCTTGATTATACACTATTGCGGAATACATGCATAATACATAACCTCCTCTACGTTGATCATCAATTTACAGAAGCAGAAACAATAACATGCGCACATAGAAGCATTAATCGCACATATCAACACAGTATTTTCCCGGGGAAAGCATCTCGCTAAAAACCCCAACTATATGTATATCATATTGATTGAGAACATGTAACAATACATAGTACAATACTTTTCACAAGTATCCAGCACTATCTCCACCTGTTACACACAATACAGCTCAGATCTGATCTCCAAATCTCCCCCACTGCTTGCCTGCCTCCACTGCGCAATCCTGCAAGAGAATGAATGAATCCAAACTCGTTCCAAGTTCTATTTACCTTGGAAAATCACTCACACTGGAAATCACGTGAGCACAGGCTATAATACTGGGCACATACTGCGCAATTCTCATGGGCATACTCAAGCCATTGATTGTGCAAGATCTCATGCACAATTGATAGTCACAACTCACCCTTTCACTTACCTCTAACACTTGTCTCCACTGAACTGCCCATGCACTGAGTTAACTGATGTATTCTTCAGTTGCATTATGAGTTAATAATTAGTGAATTAATTAATAACTAATTCACACAACTCATCACTTAGTCTATTGGCCAGTTAGACTAAATACAACTAGTTCAACTAAGTCAAACTGAACACAACTCCATTAATTGCTCATTTAACTCCACAGAACTCAACCACTTGAGTTGTAACTGAAGTCCTTCATGCAATAGCTCAGTCAACCCATAGGTAACCACGTGGTTCCTTCAGGCAGTTGCATGTGCCACATTTGTAGCTCCAACTGAAGTGCTCCAAGAGAATAAGATAAAGTTTAGAGTCCAAATATTACTAAGGGCTAATAATATTTGACTGTTTCTATTTTTTCCTGACAGTCTAAAAATAGACTCTGATCACACCGCTATGATCCAAAAAATAGAAGTCCATCTATTTTTCCCAACATGACCAATCATCCATAAACAACATCCTGCAACTCATAGACATGATCCATATGTCTAAAAATAGACTTTGCGCAAACTTGCCTGCGGGACCACTTAGTGAAGGCGACTCCTTTCTACTAAGCTCCATCATCTTGTTGCATTCTCAACAAGCATTTCTTGTTGCACACTTTTCAACAACTCTAAGACGCTTCATTGAAAAATTCTGGGACAACCAAGGTGGGGAAGCATTTTGTTGCTTTGTTGACTTCAAAAAAGCCTTTGATACTGTCCTTAGAGATAAACTATGGCACATAATGGAAGAGATAAGGATCCCAAAGGAATATAGGGTAGTTTTTGATAAGCTTTATGAGGTGGTTAGTGCCAGAATTAGAATAAAGGAAGGCATGTTTGAACGTTTTGATAGTGACATAGGAGTCAAATGGGGATGTCCTCTTTCTCCCACATTATTTGGTTTATATATTGATAAGCTTAAAGAGTGGATAAACAATACCAAAGGAGAAGACATCCAACTAGCAAGATATGTAGTGAAACTACTTTTATATGCAGATGACCTTATTCTTACTGCTAAATCAACACTAGGTTTGAGAGAACACTTTAAAGCTCTGGAACTCTTTTATCAAGAGGTGGGAATGCAATTAAATACCAGCAAAACTAAAGTCATGTTTTTTTCTTTGAAAAGAAAGAAGCATCAAGGTACTTTTCTTTTTGAGGGAAACCCCTTGGAGGTGGTAGATGAGTACAAGTATTTAGGAATTGACTTTTCCTATAGGCTTAGCTAGGAGACATGTAGATCAAAGAGAATCCAAGGATGGTGGAAAGCTTCTTACCTCCTTCAGAACAGGTGTAGACAAGCATAACTATGGGATTGGAAGACTAATAAAACCCTCTTTAGTATATTAGTGGTGTGAGTTATCCTCTATGGTTGTGAAATATGGGGGAGCAACATGTCAAGCCAAAATGGCGACAAATAGAAAGAATTCAAAAGCACCAACTACAAGTAGCCTCAAAGTTAAATCAACAGTCCCATATGATATCCTTTTAGTTGAGGCTGGTATGTTTCCAATTGAGGCATCAACGATCATTCATTTGTTGAGTTATGTGAAGAAGGTTGAAAATATAGATAAGCACTAGTGGCCCAAATTGTTTGTTGAAGAAGAGCTAAACCACCGGAAAAAGACATGGATGAAACAAAACATAAAGTGGTTAGGAAAATGAGACATAAATCTGCATGATTTCCCTCACACTAAGGAGGAGATAAAAAGGTGGGTGTTAGAAAAATTTAGGACTGCCATGTGGACAAAGCAAGTAGGCAAAAAGAAAGTATATTATGTTAAAGAATTTAGTCCAACATGGAAACATGATGATAAAGTTTATTTGAGTTCCTCAATCAAAGGAACAGTTAAAATTTTAATTGCTCGATTGAGGACTAACTCCCATCACCTAAGATGTGAAACTGGTAGATGGGCGGTCCCTAAAGAAGATTGGGAAGAATGAACTTGCATTTTTTGGAACAAAGGGTGGTAGAAATAGAATGGCATTTTATCAAAGAGTTTGCAGCGTATGAAGTTATCCGTCATCAATTTGATAGCAACCTAAAAGTGAACAGTCTTAGTGATATTTTTTGGGAGACAAAGCTCCACAAAACAACAAATTTCTTACTCAAGATCCATAACAATAGAATCAGTCTAGAAAAAAAATATGAACACGGGTTAAGCGATAGTGGGTGGTCCCTTCGATTGCGAGGTCTCGTGGACATCATTAAAAACCATCTCTTTTCATTTCAGTATGAAATGAAGCTACCATTTCACTAGTGAATGCACTAGCAAAGAGAAAGTTGGAGGCACACAAGGAATTAGAGGCTATTTTATAGGATGAAGCTTTGCATTGTAATAAATTATTCATAAACTTGACATCATGGCTCATTAACAAATGGCATGTGTTTGATTAAGAGATTAAAAGCAACTATGCTACTATGTAGTTGCACTAATATCAAAATTATGTAACATTTTGTTTGACAAAACAATAGCATTAATACACGTGTTGTGCAATTTTTCTTGTTGTGACCAGTATCATATCAACACATTACAAATTAGCATTGCAAAGTTACTTGATTATGGTTAGACAAAGTGAAGTCAATCCAATGAGAAAATAAATGAATTCCCAAAACATTCATAACTTGGGTAATGCTTTAACTCTGAAATTACATTTAAAAAATAAGTATATAAAAAATAATATGAATAGTATCGAGCCTAGTGACATTCCTTTTTGTCTACCAACCACAACCTAATGAACTAAACAAAAAATGAACCCTTTTACAATAAAAAATTGTTTATAAATTATACATCTTGATGGAATACAAAAGAACCCGTTTCTTGTATATCAAAATCTAAAAATACTTTAGTGTGCATGTGTTTTTGAAGATAAAGAGATAGAGAGAGTAGGTGATTTTATGTGTCATCATTCTTGAGCATCTACACATCACTATTTTTGTTATTTTATCCATCTAAATCAATGCACTTGCATTAAACTAAGATGTGTTACTTCAACCAAAAGTGTACACTCATGAAGCACAACAAAGTCTAAATGCAACCAAATGTTGAGTTATAAAATCAACACAAATATAAACATGTTCATCCATAACATTATTAAATTGGCATTATAATGTGGACTAAATTGAGCACTACAATCCATGGCCTTGTATTGGGATAATCTCCTATGTTGAACCTATCTCTCACATGAACCCTCAAAACGTGGGATTAGTTGATCTCTAACATCATTATGGTTCATATATTCCCACATTGGTTATAGGTGGTCACCAATACTTACCTATCTAATTAGAGAAACTTTGCATTGAGGTGTACCACTACTCAGCTTGGGGTGACAGACATTTCAACATGATCCTATAAAGTTTCAAGGTTCGGTCTCAAATAATTGTTGGCTCTTTCACGCATAAATTTGTATATAGTTCCAAATTTACACCAACTTTAACAACTCACTCTTTATGGACTAGCGTAATAAATTATCCTTCATTGTTTGCCAACATCGATGCCTCGTGAATCTTCAAGCAAGTTGTGTTAGATAGAGTATAAATTCCCATGTACATTAGTGAGTCAAACTTCAACTTGCTCTCTTCAATATGCTTGTCACAGGTCTACAACCCATATATAAGTGATGTGATCTTCGTGTCCTTCTCCCTAAAATGCACCCTTTGAAAGTTACATCAATGAGTTTCAATATGTATTCACCAACATGACCCTCTATTCGACTACACAAATATACAAAATTATTTGTAGAAAACATGTGGTTGACTAATTTCACTAACACGATCCTCTATTGTTTAATCATTTTCTTACTTCTTGTATTTAGTTCAACTATGCAAATACACAAAAGTTATGATTAAAAAACGTAGAGTATAATGCTAGATATCCATAATCACATGGCAATTTTACATAGAGATATATCATGGATAAACATATTTTTGAAAAAAATCTAACTAAAAAATGGCTCTCTGAGCGCTTTAGTGTTTTAAATAAAATTACACATTACAAAGGTCTTAATTGGAGCTTCAAATCATGTCAAAACTCAACAATTTTAGTGATGAATGACTTGCCAGGTTTTAGCCTACTCCATGACCAAATTATCATTTGTAATGGTTTCCTCAAATCTCTCCCTTTAAAGTACATCTCTAAAATTTTGGGCTCCTAAACTAAATAGTGGGCACTACCTTTCTTTATAATACTATATTTTACATTTCAAAGACAATAACCAAAATCAACTAGCCAACCTAAAGAATGTCAAACCCCTCACTCTTTGTTCTTTGATCTATTTATCTCATTTCTCCTTAGTGTCCAAACAACTTTTAAGAATCAATTATGGAAGCTTGGGAAACTATCGCTATCCATTCCAAGTGGAGTTGACATGGACTCCGAGGCATACCCGGCAATCCTTTTTTTCAATGATTGAGTTTCAAGTTGATTGTAGGTCCAAATAGATGAAGATGCATGAAAATGTTAAGAAATTGCACTTTGTGGTTAAATAACATGTCATTGGTGGAGGGAATGATCTAGTGATATGCATGGGATGCACCAACACCTCCTCCATGTACTAATCCTATCTCCTAACCACCTCCAAATCCAATATCAATACATTAATCATTCATTGTAGGTGCAGTCGACTATCCATATGAAATCATGGTTGAGGCATGGTAATTGACCAATAGGGTAAATTATCTTTCAACATTTTTTCTCCCCATCAAAGCTCCATCAATGTTCTGTCATCTCATGGATGTGTGTATTAACATTTACCGCTAGTTATAAGAGCCTTTAGTGGGCGAAGCCATTTTGACTTTCCAATTCCAAGACTTTACTTCTTTAACAAAATTTTGCTTTCCTAATTATTACCCTTCAAATCAAATTTGTCATAGTTCATTTTTCCCTTTAGCAAGTATCTTGGACCTTCATCCACAACATTGCATCCTCCAAGAACTCCTCGGGAGAATTTGGCATGAAATCATCCACTGTGTGATGAACTTGCAATTCATCATCCCCATTCAAAAGGAATGGATCATATAATAATATGATAATATGGGACTATAGCATCATTCATTTGTGATGTTGTAGCCCTCAAACCCCTAGTCCAGTTTTTTTTGTTGAACCACATTAGTTTTTTGCAACAAGAGTTCGCTTCATGATTGCATCGTATTAGCAACATATGTGCAATGCTCAAAATATTAAAGCACATTGTTTTTTTGTCTTACATTCTTTTTCATTGTTATTTCATTATACATGTGTCACTATAAAGGATGGTGCATCAAATGTGTTGTGCTTGCATCATCTTGTGTCGAAGTAACATCTTAGCCATAACTGTATGGCAATGTGATATTTTATATAATAAAAGTTATGCATTGTGAATTTGTAATTGTATTTGCACACAATTTCGACACCATTCTTCTAGGAAGCTCAAACTTATCGTTAACAAGAGTACAATCTAAAGAACTTTATGTGAAGAACCATAAGTTAGCAATGAAGGAAGCAACAAACATTGATGTGAAGAATCACATGGTAAACTTGAAGGAATGATATACAACAAGAGGTTGAAACATTTATTTATTTACATCATGCCTATGATTTTCCATTCCACCTTAATGGATTGGATATGTTACAGGGAGGGATTATACATATATTTCTATAAAAAAACACTTTGGTACTACTCCATGAAACAAAATTGCAACTAAATAACTAGGCGAGCATATATCCTCCCTAAAACCCTTCTATTATCTTCAAAAGTAGGCTAATCCACTAAACTTAAAGAGGAAAAACAACCACCATTCAAAATGTTGCTAAGTACCTAGTGTTGTCATATACCACTAGCCTAGTTTCATGTTAAATAATTCTTCTATATCAACTTATTTAAATTTAGTGTGTTTGCAAAAAGAACAATAAGCACTAGTAGAAATCAATGTGGTGGGTAGACTCAATAAAATATCAACAATTAATTCTCAAATCCAAAGCATAGTCAACACAAGAATCAAATAAAAAGTCATGTGGAACAGATCCTTGGATCCAACAGAAACTAGTCCCCCAGAGAATAAATAAGAATAGGGATCCCAAAATTCGAAGAAAGAGGAGCAAACCTCCATTGTCTTAGGGTAGGAATCACATAGCCAGTTAAGTCCCCAACCATCAACCAATTGGTTGGTCGAGTAGATCAAGCAAATGAAGGTGAGACATCCAAACCAATAGAACCTCTATACCAAGAAAAATTGATATGATTGGAGCAACATATACTCAATCAAATGTTGTCTCAACGTGGACAAAAGTAGGATAACATAAGAAATCCTCATAAACAAGTAAATCAATGGTGATTCGAAGCCAAACCTGCAAAGTAGTATAACAATGCATTGTTTTTATGTTTCATTATGTAAGTGATTCGAGTGAATTTACTCATGCAAAAAAACTTGGATTGTAGCTCATTTGGGCACTTGAAGAGTAGGCTCATATTTTTGAAGAAGAGTTGACATGCCTTCAACCAAGACTGGGACATCTTGTATCTCCCTTGTTATAACCTTATAGTGAGCTTTATCAAACATTTTATTAGTATGAAAATTTCCCATTTGTTGTTGAAAAAAAATGGTGCACTTAATAAGACATTGATAAGGCATACTCAATGGCATAAATAATAGTAGCAACTTCATTTTTTATACCTTCACCCTTAATATCTTCACACCCATTATACAATATCAATGCTTATATCATTGCACGAGGGAACTAATGTGATGCAACAAACATTTGTTTGATTCAAATTAGATGCAAAAATGACTCTTCAAAGTGTCTTTCCAATGATATTCGAAGTAAAACATGCAAACTTGATCCAAAAGAATGCTAGCAGTACATATGTCATCTATAATATAATGCCTAATAGAGTGCATGTCGAAAAGCATGACACATACAAGGGATGCAGAGATGCAAAATTGATGCAAATCCATATGCTCCCTTGCATGTTGTGTTTTGCATCATTCGAATGTTTAAAAATTAAAAATGCACTAGACAATGGCAATAAGGACAACACTAGAGCATGGTCTTATAATAGTGTAATCATAATTTCACCGCATTCAGTGCTAAATACGTTCACATGTATGGAGGTAAACTCAATGTAAATGCATTGTTTCGCTCAGCAATTTCTAATGATCTATGTCATCTATGTCTCACTGACTTCAACCTTTTAGTCACCCATGGAATTCACTCTTTATTGAATAAAGCCAACTTTCTTGTCAACAAAAAAATTATGATCAATCCTATGTTGGTCATGTTGAAGTTTATACTTTCGTTGACTCTTCTCTAATAATGTTCATGCAAGAGAATATTACCAATTGAACTCATGATTTACTAGAGGAAGTTGGTTTCCTCAAAATTCCATTTATTAGATGAAATGTGTTTCCTCGATTTTTCACTTCAATTGTAATATTTAGTAATGGTTCCATAAAACTCTATGATTAAGATTTTTCGATGCATATCAATTGATTTCCATGTAATAGAACAAACTGACTAAAATAGTGAATTATTAGATAGTTTAGAAAAAGTATTGAACTTATTAGTATGAGATTTTTTTTATGTGTGAATTGTTTAATATAATCACATTAGAGAGACAAGAGAGAGAGAAAATGTGTGGAGAGCTCAGAGAAAGAGGAAGTTCAAGTGTAACGTTGTAGAATACAACAAAACAAATCCATTTCAAATATGTAATCATTCTTTGATTAGTCATATAAAGTTCAAAGTTTTTCCTTTGTATTTCCTAGTTGGTTGATTGAATGGTGTATTGGTAATAGATTGATTTTATATTGTTAAATGTTTTGATTATCAAACTTTTTGAAAGATCTATGGTTTAGCACGAGTAACCAATCAAGGTTTCAAGTAAGGGTTCCAACCTTTGGCATCAGAAATAGTATTCCGTCAGAGGGGTTGTAATCAGAAATAGTATTCCGTCATTAAAGGTTCCTAGTGTGTAAATTGACATTATATCATGAGGAGTTCAATTGTGAAAATTTGTGATTTTTCTGAGTGGTGGTGTGATTATTTCAATTATCATGCTTGATTGATGGAGATATTTCCATCAAGTTCCATTTTCTTATAGGCATCTAGGTCTTCAAGAGCACGGTTCTGTTGTGCCATACAACAACCCCCCATTTCATATCATTTAAATTCCAAAACTATAATGTGAAATGGGTCCCTTCTTTAATTTTTGTTTCAAATTGGTATCAGTTTAAAGTTCTATTTCAAAAAACGCTTGAATCAAAGGAAACATCATTAAAAAGCCTTTTTAATAAAACCAATCGATAAACCCCAACATAAAACAATTTACCTTTATCATTGCGATAAAGTGATCGCAAGATCGCATATCGCAATGACAAAGAAAGCTCAACTTAAGGGACATCTTGGTTTTCGCCGATGCGAAATCACAATCATATATCGGCAAAGCATAAAGTAACATGAGTAATGATCCTTGCTGTGATATGATGCGAAATCGGCAATCGGCGATAACATTTAAAGCACAACTAAGCTCCCCCTTGTCCGATGCGATGCAATATCGCTATCGGCGATCGACGACTTACCATGCCCTCATCCTAAGCGACCCTACCAGCTATGCCCGACGCGATGCGATATCGCTATCGGCAATCGGGGATTCCAAACAAAACCAATACAATAACTTAGCATTTCCCGATGCCCGATTGCGTAAAGGGTAAAATAGCACAATTTTCAAAGTAACAGTCATAAAGGCGGTTTAATATGATTTATTCGTAATTAAGGCCATATCCTTTGGAAAAGCCGCTCACCCGCGCTCAAACCGCCAAATCACCCTAAGCATGCTTCGAATAAATTATTCAGCCATTAATCGAAGCAACTGGAATTAATGAGATTGACAGGCCGTAACGACCATTTAACAAAAATAGCAGGCTTGAAGCCTATCCACGTATTTGATCCTAAGGCCACCTTAAGTCGATTAATCACTATGAATGCACC